>CM057158.1:4570935-4612553 GCA_029962745.1 Echinometra lucunter
TTAAAAATTTTCAGCATCAAACAACAAATATTGACGCAACCAAAATGGGCACAGTTTGTGTAGAATTTTTTTTGCTCTTTCTGCTCATGTATTTAGTATGATTTTAAGAGCTTTGCATCAAAAGATATTAGGCCAAACCACAAAATGTGGACCTCTGTTCACAAATGGGTTAAAGACATTTACATTTGCTCAGTAGAGATTTGAATTGTCATTGAAAAGTAACACCCCTCTCTCTCTCTCTCTCTCTCTCTCTCTCTCTCTCTCTCTTTCTCTCTTTATCTTTTTGTCTGTCTCTCAGTCCCTTGGTTTAATCTGTCTATCTGTCAACCCCTTCATTCTCAATTTAGCAGCTTTATTGTCTTTTGGTGGCTAGAACCAACTAAAAAGTTAATATGTTTCTACGTGTTCTTTTTCAACATTGCCTTTTGATCAGTCCCTCATTCCCCCCTCATATTTTATGATAAACCTCTTCTTTGTATATGAAATAAGGGCCTTCAAATTACCATACTTTGTTCTAAGGTGATCACCAATAGAATCAAATTTATTTCTCTCCCCCTCTCTCTTCTTCCCTCCTCTGCCCATCTCTTTCTCTCTGTGTTTCTGTCCATCTCTCTCATTCAGCTACCTCTGTCCCTTTCTCTCTAATTCTGTTTGTCTGCCTGTTTATCTTTCTATCTTGCTGTCCCTCTCAATCTTCCTCTCTCCCTTTTTCTCTCATTCTTTCTGTCTGCCTTTTTTTCTATCTCACTGTTCCTGTTCCTGTCTCCCAGTCTCTCTCTCTCTCTCCTACCTCTCCCTATCTCTGTCATTCTGTTTGTCTCTCTCTCTGTTTTCTCTCTCTCTCTCCATCTCTATCTTTTCTCACGTCTCTCCCATCTCCCTTTCTGTTTGTCTTTCTCTCTCTCTCTCTCTCTCTCTCTCTCTCTCTCTTTCCCTGTCACTCTATCAGTCCATATATTGTCCTGTCATGCTGAGCTGCAATGAGTAGTGTGATGTATATTTGTTCATCTTTCTTTTTCTCTTGTTTGTTCCAGACCATTGAAAAACAACCAAGTCATGGAAGTCTGTGGACCTCCCTTTCATTTTGGCATGGTAGAAAAGCTTCTGCAAATAGGCAAGAAATATTGAAATGCTACAGAACAAAGAAATCAGTACATTGTTATGCATGGATATGTATTTGTCTAGTTCTGTTGAAGTTTTGTATATGTTAAGGTTATTGGGGTTCGTTTTTTTTTTTTTTTTTTTTTTTTTTTTTTTTTTTTACATACTGTATTTGGATAGTCATGTGTAATGTTTTCAGTTGTCTAAATGTTGAATTGATATGTTAATTTGAGTCAGCTGATGCATACAATTTACTTACAACCAACTTTATAGTAAATTCCCCCCGATAGTACACTTTGAAAAATATAATGGTTGAAATTTTTGGTAATTTTCATTCACTTACAACCAAACTATCAAGAATATTCAACTACTACTTGATAGGCCATTTTTGTGATGTGAGCATTTGATAATGTGGGATTTTAAAAGTAAAATGCATGGTTTTCTTTTTGAATTTACAAAATTCTCTAATATGTTGCTGTATGAACCCATTTGAAGGTAACTACTTTTTGGGTTAACCATATTGGTAGAGGAGTTGAGTATGTTTCTGTTTTTGTAGAATTATGGTTTCTTGAGAATTTGAAAATGTACCAATGAAATGATGCTATTGGACATGTTAAGAAGGAAAGGTAAGATTATCCAGGATCTTTTGTAAATACTAGTAGCATTAAAATGGCAATACTCTGTTAATTTAGTTTGTCTTTACAGCAGATATTTTTATACATGTATTTTCAAAATGCATAGTCATGAAATATGAGACGCATGATAACTAAACATTTATTGCATATTATAAGATGAGCTTTCACTCTGTGCCTTTTGTACATGTGGAGGGATACCTTTCTCTGAAAAATAGGCTTGTTGGGTAAAATGAAATTTATAGTCTTGCCAAATATCACAAACCTGCTCAAGTCAAAGGTAGTATCACTTTTTTCTTCTTGTTTTTAAAATACATAATATGTGCATTTGTATTACTGAAAGAATTTCTGCAAAGTCTTATTGCTTGCATCTGTATGCTTCTTTTATTAGCATCACTATGAAGCTTTGATATTTGAGTGGTAATTACAGTGTGTTCTGACAATTTTTCTCTTTTTTTCATCACTCTTCATTTCCAAATTGCTCCTTGTCTGTACCAATTGCATTTTTTTCCCCGTTTTTCAATCTCTCCTTGATAGATTTCTTTAATATTCATTTCCCTCCCTCAAGTCCTCATTGATTTGTCATTAATTAAGGGGGATTAATGGAATTTTACCCCTTTCTTTCCACTCCTTCCTTTATTTTTCATTCATTAAGCAAATTATAATAATGTAATGAACCTTCTTTCCTCCAGACCTTCGTACACGTTCATTATAAGGAAAATTATATTAATGCTATCAAATTTCTTTCTTCCCACCCTCAATGTACTAAGTCAGGTATTCGTCCTAAGAGAGAAAGAAAGAGAGATAAAACTGCTGTTTTATCAGAAGTAAACATAATGCAGGTCTGCTGATTAGTGTGAAGTCTACCCTTTATGTCAACCATGGGAAGATAGAGGGTTTAAATTAAAAACGTATGCTAGATTTTTTTTTTAAATGTTGCATTTGCAAATTTGGAAATTGATGTCAATGTTTTTGTTTTGGTTCTAAGATGATATAGAATTTTGATGTATCTGCTAAGAGCCAAGAAGAGTGTGAACTCATTGACTGAATTTGGATAGAGTTAATATCCCTTTTCTTGCAAACAGACAGTATGTACAATACAAGTACATGTATGTACATTAGATTTTGAAAATGTTATGTTTTCATTTGATGGGAGTGATTGTATGAAAGGTTTTTGAAGTAGCCAGGGAATGATGAATGCTCTCATCATTTTTTAATTGATCATCATCATCATCATCATCTCTGTGACTCTCTCTCTCTGTCCTTCTTTTATCCCTCTACCCTTTATTTATCTGTCCCAGTGTTGTTTTTGTTCATTATCAGTGGTACATTGTTTTGTTACCACTCCAGTTTTGTTTGCGTGCTTGTCTCTGCTTGTAATATAGTCGCATGACCCAGCGCTCTCTTTCTCCGTACTCTTCTTTCTTCTTCCTCCTCCTTTTTCTTCTTTTTCTCCTCTTTTTTCTTCTTTTTCCTCTTTTTTTTTTTAAAAATCACTTCAAAAATCATGGGTGGGGGGGGGGGGGGGGGGGGGGGGGGGGTCACCGCACCCTGAAGCACCGCCCTGGTATATGTCTTCCATTTTGTATAGTTTGTAATTACATAATGTATGATTCACCGGCGTAAATCCACCTTGAGGAGTGGGGGGGATGATCAACTTTTTTGCCGATTTTTTTTTCTGTCGAACTCACACTTAAGTATAAACACACGCCCTCACCCATCTGCTCTGACCCTCCTTACACACATTTTAATTTTTATCTTGCAAGCGAGCGAAGCGAACGAGTCAAAAATTACCACTCTTCTGGTTTCAATTGCATTTTCAAATAGAAATTCTAAAATATGAGTGAACGAGCAAAGCGAGCGAGCCAAAAATAACCACTTTTCTGGTTTTCAAAATGAAAATTTGAAAATATGACGAGCGTAGCGAAGCAAGCGAGCCAAAAATAACGGCTTTTCTGGTTTTCAATCGCATTTTCAAATAGAAATTCTAAAATTGATGGTTTTTACGACAGATTATTAAAATTATATTTAAAGATTAATTCAAATATCATTTCTTCCTCAAAATGTGGGGGGGGGTGGGATATTTGTACACGCCATCCCCTTCTCAAAAAAGTGTTGGGGGATATATCCCCCCATCCCCTCCACGATTTATGCCAATGTGTATGATTGCATAGAAAATTATGCCATAGAAATCATGCTCAACTTAATGCTGTTATTTGCCAAAATAGTGGACACATGTTGTATAATATGTAGTAGCAATAATTCTTAGATGAAAAATAAATCCAGCACCTGTGCTGCATTGTCAAAATATTGAGAGCATTGTCAAAATATATTCAGCCTTCATTTAAAATTGTTTGCCAAATGTGTCAAATTTATTGATTAATTCTTTTCAGACATTGCATTGTAGCTATTACATTTGAGGGTGGACATTTATCATTAACATTGTATGTTTCTACACTGATATTTTGCTTACTGTGTGTACTGTTAAAGCTTGATGGAATGCTACAAAAATAATGTGATAATATATAGTGTTTGCAATAGGCCTGCTCCATAAGACTAATGTGCTGAAGGTGCATTATGAGAGAAAAATGGTGAAGTATACACAATGAAAAAAAACAACCTTAGAACAAAAACACAATATTTAGACAACTTATAACATAAAAGTAAATCTACTGGAAAGCGATTTTGAACAAATGTGTTTTGTAATAAAAGCTGTTTATTTCGTGGAATGAACAAATTGCAAACTCATAGTATGCACTTTGCAGTGTTTTATCATGTGTTATTTGTTATATGAAGTAGTATTGAGTCGAATGCTCTCGGGTTGAAATTTGGTGAATGTATGATAATGAAGTATGTCTGCTCGGATCATAGACCAGACCAATACTTTATTATTCCTTGGAAAAATTACAAAATGAAACAAAGCGCACTTGTTTCTTACTAAAAAAAAAACAACAACAACCAAAAAAAAAAAACAGTTGCATAACTTGTATCTTGTACAGACTCCTGTAAGAGAATCATTGTAAGTAATTGAGTTTCATAATAATATGGGTTAGGTTTGATATTTGCAGGTCTGATTAACCATCCCTTGTTTACTTTACTGGAAGTATATGTAGGTTTAGGTTTTTGTGGTTATGTAATACCTGTTCGAATTCTCTTCACTATTTGCTTGAGGAAAGTCTTGGTATATACAATACGTGTCTTTGTATAAAAGCCTGGGCATGGGGGGGGGGGGGAGAGAAGAGAGAGAGGAGAGAGATAGAGAAAGTAAGAAAGAAGGAGAAAGAGAATGAAAACTGGAGATACAGAACGAGAGAGGAAGTAAAAAGAGAGAGAGATGAGAAAGTTAAGAATCTGAAGAAGTAAACATTGAAAGATTATATGATATCATAATTATTATATTCAATGTTTTCTTTTTTCATTCCAAAAATGTTTTAACTCCTTAATTTGGGAGATTATTCTCTATGTAAATAGATCATTTTTCTGTAACTTATTATTTTATCATTTTCAATGGATACATTTTCTGTAGTTCACCAACTGATTATGTACTTCATGTAAGCTGAGAGGGCCGTTGTGGAAAGCAGTTCTGTAAATGAAAATGCTACCGTGTATAAATAAAACTGCAAATAAATAAGAGTGAACAGAAAGAAAAAGAGAAGAAAGAGAAGGAAATGCATAAACAAGGAGAGAAAAAATGTAACCGATACTGAAAAATACCCCGCACTTCCAATAATAGATCAACATGTCATTTTCCTCAAATGAACTGGAACTGATGGAATTTTTATACATGTATTTTGTAAACTACACCCATTCATCCATGCATACAAGAATGGTTTTGCGGAAGAGATGTGCATGGACAGAAAGCAATAATTGTTCATGTGTTAATAAAAAGTAAAGATGAAATAACCATGCAGAAAACACATGCAAAATTGATGGGGGGGGGGGGCAGTTTGAGCAAAAAGGAACGTGTGTGCTTGCCCATAAAGATAGAAGAATAGGGCATTGGAATTAATTGAACTGGTGAAATATAGCGTATTCGTTTGTTACTGTGACACATAAAGACAAAATGAAGGCGTAGCATGGGTCCAGATATTAAGTTGGAACTTGGGGGGGGGGGAGGGCCGGGGACACCGGTCTAATAACTCCGTGTGAATTCAACTGCATAATAATTATTCACATATTCATGATTGTTCTGTTTTCATTCTTTTCCTACACATCCCTTTCCTTGTTTATTATTTTCTCCCTTTTTCCCCGACATTCTTAGGGGGAGGGGGGGGGGGGAGACGTAAAAGCACCCCATAGCTACTCCACTATCTATCAGTAATGTACTCGTAACAAGAGATAATTAAGGTTATGCGTGCAATAGATTCAAGCAATGTAATTGACAACCTACATGCTTCAGCTCATTTAATGCCACATGAGCTAACTAAGCTGGCATATTTTCGTAACGAAATGTAAACAAAACAACTCACCAGACTACAATACAATAAAAATAACTAACAATGAAATACGTAAAACATGAATGATTATAAAAGAAAAGAAAAACAGTGTTGTTGTGGATGTGAGGGAGTAGCGAAGGCCATTGGCCTGTCAAGGCTACGACCCACTGGCGTAGCTAAGGGGGGCAAAAGAGGGCTATGCCCCCCCCCCCTGTTGATCGGCGAGCAAAGCAAAGCAAAAAAAAAAAAAAAACACAAAAAAAACCCAACAACAAACAAACAAACAAACAAACAAACAAACAAAACTGCCTTCCTGTGAAGCAAATTTAATGTTTAACACATCTTCCTGTTTTCCCGTAGATCTTTATTTCGATTTTATTCAGTATGCCTCTACTTTTCAAAAAAATAATTTCACTTTTAACTTATGAGGAACTTGAAACAGTTTATGACGGATAAATGCAACATTGCATGGTACTGCTAACAACACAATTCAAACTAATTCCTATATTCGGTCAGTGCTTGAATGAGGACATAGGCGTAGCTAGGGGGGGGGGGGACACAAGGAAGCCATGACCCCTTCTTGATCGGAGAGTATAAAAATTAAGAGAGAAGGGGAATTAACCACTATTACCTACACCTAATAATGAAAATGGAGCGCGCAAAAAATGCCATTTGATGCACATATTTTCAAAAGTTACCCTACTGTGGGAGGGGAACACCCTCCCCCGTTGAGAAATAGCTTCATCACTGTCTTTGGTTGCTTAACTCTTTTCTTCCCTCCCTGAAAAACACTGGCTTCGTACACCCTTTTCGGGTGATGTTCGTTATTCCGAAGTTGTTATTCCAAAGATTCGTTATTCCGAAACACGCAAATTGCGAATACCTAGATGTTCGTTAGTCCGAAAATGAAAAAGGGTTAGTTAATCCGAACATTTGTGGCGTTATTCCGAAGATTCGTTTGTCCGAAAATAAAATATGGTTCTTTATTCCGAAGGTTCTTTAATTCGAAAATGAAATAAGGTTCGTTATTCCGAAGATTCGTTAATCCGAAAATGAAACAGGGTTCGTTATTCCGAAGGTTCGATCGTCCGAAAATGAAATAAGGTTCGTTAGTCCGAAAATAAACTTAACGAACTAACGACGAACCTTATTTCATTTTCGGACTAACGAGGTCGTGTATAATAACCTCAGAGCCTTAATCCGGCGCCACAGCCGGGGGCCATCGTCCCACGTTGATCGGGTCGGAGTGGAAAAATAAAAAGCGAGGGAGGGGGGGGGGGGGCTATAAGGGGTTAACATATGCCACTTCTTATAAAGATACCCCTAACACTGAATTTTAGTGTGCAGAAAATGGCATTTTCATGCACGAATTAAAAAAATCTCCCTACCGTTGGAGGGGGATACCCCTCTCCTACACCCCCCCCCCTCCGCTTTGTCGCTTTGCTCCATCGCCTTGCCCCTCCCCCTGTTGAAAATTCCTGGCTACGCCAGTGCTACTCCCCGTATTTACATACATCACTGACAAACTGACACTGACAAACACAGGAGCAAAAAAATAACAAAGGTTTTAACACTATAATTTTTTGTACCAAGAAAAAAAGCGGTAGGAGTCCATGTATGTGTGGGGAAGAGGGGGGGGGGGGATTCTGATTTAGCTTAAAATTTTTCATTTTGCTCACAGATAATTTCTACTTGGCCTATCCCGGGATCACTTGCCCGACCTAGCAATAAATGAAAAAACAAAACAAAACAACTGTGATGTAAACAGAAAATGCGAAGATCGATTTCTTCCCGATTTCATGAAAAAAATCACTATGAATACATAGAGAAGAGAATGAGAAGAGAGAGAACAGAAGAGAACAGAGAATAAGAAGAATAGAAGAGAATGATTTAAAAAAAAACGATAAATGAGAGAAGAGAAGTGAATAATGAAGAGGAGAAGAGAATAATTATATTATATTGACTGGCCTAGAGGGGAATATCGAAAATGTTGCCCGCAAAATGAATCATATTGTCCCGAGTCGAAGACGAGGGCAATATGGATCTTTTGAGGGCAATATTTTCGATATCCCCCGAAAGTAGAGCCAGTCAATATAATTATTATTACCTACAGCTATAGGATGATGCATAATTCAAGCCTATCATTTTGTAGCAATGACAACCTGTCTGCTAATTGCCTGACCGTCCCTCTGATTTCAGCTTATTCAGGCAGGTATGTAATCCTGGCTAAGCGATTGTGACGTAAATGGTTACCTCGCGTATCCATTGTTTTAACCTATGGCTTTAACCTCTATCACAATGCTGCGCGTTTGCACTTTGCTAAATGGGCATTTATACAAGAAAGGTGGAATATGGATATTATGGACCGATAATTTAGTACACAGGAGCAATAGGAAAATGACAAATTTCGCTGAGGAGGGGAATATGAATATTATTACCCTAGTCATGCAGCTGAGCCCTGGCTGAACCATTGTGACGTATTTTGTGTTGAGTGAATCACAGACAAAATACGCGCTTATCTTGTCTCCAAAATGCCTCATTCCTGAAGGTTATTAATTTTTTTTCATATTGTCATTTAGCATTTAGTCTAGACTGGAGGAATGCATCTGATGGCCACAATGTTGAACCTGATGCCGGATTTAGTTGTGTTTCTAGAAACTCTGCATGTTATTTTTAATTTCCTTTATACTTTGCAAATGCCTGAATAATTATATTTATATTGATACGGAAAATAAATCAAATCAAATCAAATCAAATTTCAATTTGATCTCCCTGACAAGTCCATTATAAAAAACAGAAATTCGTGAATAGAATTGACTTGAATTCAACGTTTTTTAAACCCAGCTTCTCTGAGAGGTTAGGAGCCAACATCGAAACGCAAATCTGTACAATTTGAGCCTCCACGGGGCCTCCATCCGTTAAATACGCCAACTTTTTTTTTAATGTGTGTGCCTCATTTCTAGTTTACCTATTCTTCTTGTTCAAATATTTTGTTGACATGTTCTGAATAGAAGTAATCTTTACTCTTTTTTTTTCTTCTTCAAATTTCTGCTTCAAAGCTATTTTCTATTATACTAGGTACAATAAGAATAAGAGCAGGAAACTTCTTGCCTGTGTGTGTGTGTGTGTGTGTGTGTTTGTGTGTTTGTAGAAGACCATAGAAGATTTGTTCCTGACAATCGCAATTTACAATCGAAACCGGTCGTCGATATAGGGGATCGAGGGGATCCAAGAGAATATATATCCACATTGACAAACCTGATGATTTTCAATGAAAATATTGTAGGAGAATGTTAGTATGCTCGCATTCGAACAGTTAGCGGTATTGACATGTCTCAAATATACACGGATTATGGAGGAGTTTACCCAGTAAAAGGCCCCGTATCATGCAAATGCAAATGAAAAAAGAAAGAAAGAAAGAAATATATATGACTAGATTCAGTAGAGTCTTCACCTTTTCATTATATAAATATTGAAAATATGTCATTGTCCAGAAGTACTTAATACGCATTCATAACTTTTGCTGGTATATATACTGTTATAGCGTGACTGCGGTTTCCTATGGCATGTATGATATAATATTTCACTGAAGTTCAATATCCATACAGATTCAGCTACTTTCACAACTTTTCACTTCACTCTGAAAACAATAGGTGAAAATTGACCAAGTAGTGTACCCTGTTTGTGTATCTTATTCATATCCAGTATTGGGTTAAATTTACGCAGCAAGCATGCATGCTATAGCTTTTTGTGAAAAAAAAAACAAACAAAAACAAAACAAAACAAAACAAACATACACACAAAAAACAATATTGGATAAAACTTAACGCAACTCGTTCTTGAGAATTCAATTCATTTCAATTCAACTGCGATTTTATTTAAAAAGATACCTAGTAGGAAGTCCAAAGACTAACCGTTTACATTAGATTTTATGACAAAATAAACACAAGAACATAAGAACAAGGAGGGATAACAGAATGCACATGCAGGGACAGAAAAGACAGAAAACACTTAAGTATAAACACACACTCTCACCGACCCGCACAGACCCCCTTACACACATTTTAATATTTATTTTGCGAGCGAGCCAAAAATAACCACTTTTCTCATTTTTAATCGCATTTTCGAATAGAAATTCTAAAATACGACAAGTGAGCGAAGCGAGCGAGCCAAAAATAACCACTTTTTTGGTTTTCAATCACATTTTCAAATAGAAATTCTAAAATATGATGGTTGTTTATGACAGATATTCAAGATTTTTACTAACTGATTAATAACAATTTATTTTCTTCCTTAAAAATTGGGGGGGGGGGATATTTGTACACGCCATCCCCCTCCCCAAAAAGTGGAGGGGGGATATATCGCCCCATCCACCCCGGGATTTACGCCAATGGTATCATGAATTCTGAATGCACACACTTGTCAACTTGGTTTTTAGTATGTGAGGAGGATTAGAAGTTTTAGCCAAGGCTGAAAATACGTACTCCATACATTCACGAAACACTGAATTTTCTTATGCCTTGTACTTTAACGGGAAAAATCATGTTGTTGAACCTACGCTTTACATTCAAACAAACAATAACACAGACTCGTATGGAAAGAAAAAGAAGAAGAAGAAAAAAAAAATGCACGTGCCAGTCCAAATTCCAAGCTAGGATTGTTGTATACCATAATAGACAAATTGGATTATGATACCATTAAATATAATAATCATCCTGTCAAAATCGATCATAATGTGCATATCGCGATTAGCTGTACAAATATGTGTTTTCATATCAAAGGTTATAAGCTGTGTTGATAATAACTGCCTGCGACATTCTTAATCTGTTTTTCTTCTCAAGAGTATGAGTGCAAACTTTCCAAAGTTCAAGACAAAATCATGTGATCAGTTAAATGTATTTACATATTCACAAGTATTGCTGTAAAAAGATGGGGGGGGGGGGGTACTGAAGAATCATTTGCATACAAACCAAACGATATCAGTTCTTTGTTGACCCATGTTTGTCTCATTATCTCCCAGGGCATTTGAATAATAATAACAATAAAACAAAACAAAACAAATGCTATGGAAGTAGAAGGCTTCACGATACTTGAAGATGAGAGTGGTCCTGAAAAGGACCTACCAACTCTCGACGTTTCGGTAAGCATGTTCTTACCGTCCTCAGGAGAATGAGTGGTGGCATAGGAATGGCAGACTATTATACACTTCTGAGGGATTTTAAAAAATTAAATGCATCAGTGCTTTGGTTTATCATGACAAGAATGCGCTGTGCAAGAGTGTTTACGGATCTTTGGAAAAGTCAGATGATTCCTCCGTACAAATATCTTTGATGATCTGAATCCTCTCTTTACGAATATTTCGACGGAGTGCTTCAAAGGGTCTTTATAAAGTAAACTTTATTTTGAAAAAAAAAAACAGATTAATTGCAATAAAAGTCGTCAACCGAATCGAATCTTTGTCAACAGTTCGCCCCTGCATTCTCCCCTTTATTAAGCCTTAACCCCCCTTTAAAAAAAAAAAAAGATGAAGAAAGTCAAAACACCCCCCTCCAAACCCCCCCCCCAAACTGTACAATAATACAAACAAAAATTGCTTGTCATCATTTACTATGAAGCTTGTTTACAAAAGACTGTTAATCTGTATCTGTGATTAAGCACAATTTAAGCAGAGAGATTGAAATATAATATTATGGAGATAAAAAAAAATCATACCCCATGTGTCGCTAAATTGGACATTGGCCAAGAATATACCTTTGTCTCTATTATTAGCTGTTAATATTTCTTTATGTAAATATTGCATGGTGTCTAATCTGTTTCATTATCGCAAACTCAGACAAGAAATGTGTAGCATTGATAAAGCATCAGAAAGCAGAATAAGATGTCTTCATATGACATGCAGAATACTGATGTACTAATCATAAAATGCCACTTTATTGTTTTGCATCACAGCGAGACCCCAGTAAAGTTTAGACTGCCTGAAACAAAAAAAATGGTTTGGCGCAGAGCGGAGCCCCCGCCCCCTGGGGCCCCATCATGCACCACCGGTCCGCGCGCTCTCTCTCTCTCTATCTCTCTGTCTGTCTCTTCCTTCTTCCCCTCTCTCCCTTTCTTTTTCATTTTCTCTGCCATTGTTACTTTTTTTCCTGTCGCCTCATTGGTTTTTATTTTGTCACCCCTGTCTCCCCACCTATAACGTCCTTCTATGATCTACTTCTCAAAATGTTTTTTAGATCCTGATGGGGGAAGGAGCTGCTGCTCCTTTCCTTCACAGAGAAAGAAAGAGTCTGCATGAATTGTTTCATCTCTCCATCCTCCCCCCTCTCTTCTTCTTTAACCTTTCCCTCTCTTTCTTTTCTTTCTTCCTCTATCTCTCTCTCCCCCTACACACATGCTCACATCTCTTGTTTCTAGGTTATCACCTGATCACTGCCCATCTGTAATGATCTCAAGTGGTAAAACGTGTCATATCTATCATATAAAATATTAACCGAGTATTTTCTCCTCTCACAATCTATAAGGTAATAATAAATGATAAAGAAAATACAAAGAACACATAAGAAGAACATTTGTTTTTGCTGGGCAGTTTTGCTAATTCCATATCTAAATTGTACCGGGTTGTTTTGTGTCTTTGTTTTGCTTTTTTCATTTTCAATATTTCAATGAACCCAGGTGATGTCACTCGTTCTAAACAGTTTTTTTAAACAAGGTCCCCCTGCATAATCATGACTATAACAAGAATGATCTCTTATACTGTTTTCTCCAAACTTCTGTATTTCATTGACAACTTCTTTGACCAAAATTCCAGCATACTCACTTTAACTAGATTTGAAGACTTAATAATAAAAGGAACTTTACATGACTTAGAATACATTTGCACCATGATTTTATTTAATCAACTGTAACACGAATAAAAAATTTTATAGTCATGAGGAATTATCAGACGACTGTTCCACATTGCAACTTTCTCTGCATTTCATTTTAAATGATCATAAATATACATATGTAACAATACCAAAGCGTGAGATTAAAGTGATTACACAATGGTAAGATTTTTTAAAATATATATTCGAGAATGGAATTCTAAGAAGAATAACATTAAAAATTTGATGATTTTCAATCGAAATCAATGCATTTCGGCTAATTTTCTCATAAAAAGTCAAGAGTTGACCAAAAAATTTGAGTATGAGGTATGACGTCAAAGTGGGTACCCAGCTTCGCGCATTGCAGTTGTGCTGCGCGCTAGACTGTACAATATGTATTATACCTTGCGCGCATTTTGCTAGAATTGCGCGACATGGTACCCACTTTGACGTCATTTTGACGTCAAAGTGGGTACCCAGTTGAAACTGGGTCACAGCTGAGGGGTCAAAAATATCCTGAAATCTTACCACATTTGGGGGTTTCCTTGGCAACACGACTTTTTAAAATACTTTAGGCAGATGATTTTCTGCTAATGAAATCATGCTCTTTTAAATGAACTAACATTGTTTCAGCATTGGGTACCCCAAAGGGGTACCCCCTTTAAGACTTCTCTGATTCCAACAATTTATCATCAAATGTGACAGTGAGAAAGACATGTCACAATCAATATGCAATATGAAAAATATACATCTTCATGACATGATAGTCAAGAGCTTTACAAAAATTTCATGAATTATACAAATGTGGTGTATAAACGATTCTTTTTCTTTATGTTTGCAAAGGAATACAAAATAAGTCAGTATAATTGTATACTGAACAATCATTGCTTCACATACATATATAGAAAAAAAAATCACATCAGCAGAATGGGAACTGTATCTAACACAGGCAGGCATGTTATCTTAATTTCGGTAACTTATATACTTCAATACATCCCAAATAAAGTTGAAAGCCCAATTATTTTGTAGCATGGATCAGAGCAAATATCAAAGAAAATTAGACTTTCTTAGGCAGTTATGTTCATGCAGGGGGCAGTGCTAGGAGGGGGGGGGGGGGGTTCAAGTCAGATGGCCAAGGTTTTTGGTAATTATGCTCTCCTTGTATCCCTGCATCAAGGAAACATGAACACAGGGGCGGCGCCAGGGTATTTTGATGGGGGGGGGGGGGGGCAAGATGACCTCTATAGGTGAATTTATTGATGTTTTAAATGGACAAATAGGGTACTATATAGTTGCAAGCCCCGGGCCTCTTTTTCCCTGCCCTCTTCTTTCTTCTTCCTCTTCTTTTTTCTTCTTTTTCTCCTTTTTTTATCACTTGAACCCCCCCCCCCCAGCACTGCCCCTGCATGAACATAACTGCCTAAGAAAGTCTGATTTTCTTTGATATTTGCTCCGATCCATGCTACAAAATAATTGGGCTTTCAACTTCATACATTCTTTAGGTACATTGCAGTCTAACAGAAAGGTTGGTCAGTCAGAAATCAATTAAGGATAAGATTTTTGACTTAAAGCAACACCTCAAGCTGCTCTGGTATTTATATGAACTAGGATACTTACACATGCACACACATCATAGGACGTACCTATACATGTATTACTGACAATCTTGGTAATTTGCTACTATTAACTTGGTGAGGTCTGATTAGCCTATGAGTTGGTAACTTGTGTGACTTGGTCTTGCCCAAATAGAAACGGCTAAAAAGGTATTCAGAAAAGTATTTTAGCTGCTACTGAACTCGCATAATAATAACAATAATAATAATAATGATGATAATAACATTAATAAAAAAAGAAGAAGAAGAAGGAGGAGGAGGAGGAGAAGAAGAAGAAGAAGAAGAAGAAGAAGGAGAAGAAGAGGAGGAGGAGGAAGAAGAAGAAGAAGAAGAGGAAGGAGAAGAAGGAGTAAAAGTAGTAGTAGTAGTAATAGTAGTGGTAGTAATAGTAGTAGTAGTAGTAGTAGTAGTAGTAGTAGTAGTAGTAATAATAGTAGTGGCAGTAATAGTAGTAGTAGTAGTAGAAGTAGTAGAAGTAGTAGTAGTTACTACTACTACTACTACTACTACTACTACTACTACTACTACTACTACATGTACTACTACTACTACTACTACTACTACTACTACTACTATTACTACTACTACTACTACTACTACTACTACTACTACTAGTGTTGTTTACCCAGGGAAGCATCATGACCATCAGTGAGTGCTGTTTTTCCTGAGGGCCCAGAAATTATTAGTAGCACAATTATATGCTCATCTTCTCTCCAAACAATTGTAAGTGATCACAAGTCATGTGCTCCCAATTGGGCAAACTCATTTATTGACAGGTGCATGATACAGGCCTGCTTCTGCAATGATTTCTTCACTTCTCATCTGCCAAGCAGGTGCCATAGTTGTTTTATGAGGCTGTCTGTCTAAGCACTATGCACTTAACCTTATCTACTTTTCTGGAGCACAGACATGTTCACAGATTGCCATTTGGCATTCAACTGTCCTTGAAGTGAACTTGATATCCAAAATGTAATCATTTCAATCACGTCCCTTTGCTCTTAGTAAATAATACACAAATGTGTGTGGACAATTACTTCTTTAGCAATAAAAAAGTAGTACTAATAATAAGAAATTACATGTATACAGGAATAGAAAGAATAAGAAATTACATGCATGAAACTATTGGGTCATGTACAGAAAGACACACTGTACGATTGATATACACATACACTGTTCTAATAAAAAGGGTGCTTTCTTCATTTTCTCTTTGGCCTTTACAGTTCACAAAGGTACATAAATGTACAGGACTACCCTGTTTTTAAGCATGGACACAGCGTTTTCTTCATTCAACATAAAATATCATAGCTTTCCTTTCAATAAAAATATACAATTAATATCACAGAATTCCCTTCATCTAAAAGATATCAAATATCATATATTTCAGCTCATAGAGGTATCATGATGATGCCACTAAGTTACTTTTATCATCAGTGAGCATTCATGATAGCTGACATGACTGAAAGGAATGGCCTGACTTTAACAAGGCATGTCTGCCTAAGAATGTTGCTGATGAATCTCAAGGAGAGAAAAAACCTTGAGGCCCAGTGCACACAATGCATTATTTAAAGTGAGTACACAATGGTAAAAAATATTTTGATATATGATCAAGAATGGAATTCTAAGAAGAATAACATTAAAAATTTGATGATTTTCAATCGAAATCAATGCATTTTGGCTAATTTTCTCATAAAAGTCAAGAGTTGACCAAAAAGTTTACTCAAAAATTCGAGTAAGAGGTATGACGTCAAAGTGGGTACCCAGCTTCGCGCATTGCAGTTGTGCTGCGCACTAGACTGTACAATATGTATTATACTTTGCGCGCATTTTGCTAGAATTGTGCGACATGGTACCCACTTTGACGTCATTTTGACGTCAAAGTTGGACTCGGTTGAAACTGGGTCACAGCTGAGGGGTCAAAAATATCCTGAAATCTTACCACATTTGGGGGTTTCCTTGGCAACACGACTTCTAAAAAAACTTTAGGCAGATGTTTTTCTGCTAATAAAATCATGCTCTTTTAAATGAACCAACATTGTTTCAGCATTGGGTACCCCCTTTAAAGTACTACCTTTAAGGACATTCAGGTATATCAAAACAATGGACAGGCCTAAGAGTAATCTCTAATTCTCCATATCGCAAATATGAGATTCAACAGTAGAGGGCGACATTTCCTACATACCGCGCAGGTCAGCACATGCGCAGATATAAATCCAGTACAGACGATTTGACAAGATTTCTTCCAGCTTCCACAGAAAATGTCCAGCCAGGTTAACAATCCCTCATTTGACGAAAATATTATTCACGTTTCATAAACTCTCATTATGATTTATTAGATCTATGCAGGTACACGTAGTATCAGACTCGACCCGTTATGTTTGTATGGAAACTGGAAGTGCCTGTGTCTGCACCGTGTGTGGGAAATATCGCCCTCTACTTTTTAATTTTGTATTTGCGATATGGAGAATTACAGAGGCAATTCCTTGATTCCAGCAGGGTGCACTGGCCCAGCGCAACATTTCAGATTTGTCCAAAATAAACTTTCTATGAAAAAATGGTGTTAACAATCCACCCACACAAACTGCTAGCTGTGGTATGAAGATCAATCAGTTGACATAATTATAGATGTAGTAAACTAATGCCTTGTATACACTGGGCTTAACATTATGTGATAATATCTTTCCTGCCATCTACATCACTAGATTTGGTACGGAAGTAACACCTATCAAGAAAATTACCCCAGAACAGATTAGTTAACCATACACTGAATAATACAGGTACTTCAATTAAAGTAAATGATTCCACAGAATCCATATTGTCTATTAGTAATATACCACTGTCACATAATTACTGCTTGAAAGAATGTAAAACAATTTATGTAAACATACATGTACATGTATAGCATTTTTCTTCCCTAATGAATATTCTAATATCAAAATAAAAGGAAAAGACACAGAAATTGCCGACCTTCCTTGAATATCTTTATTAGTCTACTTGATATATAAAAAAAAAATATTTATGAACAAGAAGACAAACATGCACACAAAACAGATAGAAGGGATGAAATTACTTTCAAATCATCAAATGTCCAAGAATCCAAAATATAAAGAACATTTTTCTCCTCATAAAAAATAAATGAATACACAGAAATTATAATCCACTCAAATCAAAACAGAAAGGTCAGGAAGAAAAATCAATGATTCAATGAAGTAAAACAGAATACACTTTTGATTACTGTTGGAAGTACTGAAATTAAGTGTTCAAAGAAAAATTATCTCCTACTGACTAACTGTCATTACATGTTAATGTCAATTAATTTCAAAGGAATGATCAAATGATCCTCTGGATAGATTTAGAAATTATAGTAAAAAGACGGGTGAGAATGGTGAACGTGATCTGTTCAGTTATTTCTTGTTCATCATTGAAAATATTTATTACAATGTGCATCTTGAAACCACAAACAACAGTACAACTATTTGCAAATAATAAGAGTATCATGTCCAAGTAACACCTAATATTATAACAGATCCTATTTGTTTGATTGTTTGTTGTTGTTGTTTTTTTGGGGGGTGTGAGATTTAGGATTTGAGCCAGAAGAAGGATTAAAGATATCAAGGATGGTAAAAGTTCCCCTCTGATTTGAAAATAAAAATTGCCATTAAATAATTCTACAATGTCTGAAAATGACTTATGGGCTACTTTTATACAAGATCATTTTTGAAAATATTAATGATGATGCGCAGACAGTGTATTCCATCGCAAATAGCTGAGAACAAAACTTCTTTTGAATAACGAAAAAAATTGCATAGTCACATTTTCTCTTTAAGGAGTCATGTCAGGAAGTGTAACTCCCTTGGATAGCATACTGTTCCCACTGGACCCTCATGAACAATGAATGTGCAGAAGGAGAGATAGTAGTAAGGCAACATGGGTATTGATTTGTTCATGTGATTTTACATGACACAATGAGGTCCACATGATATGAGTAATATGATTTATCACTCAACAGATAATAACAAACATGCAGTTTCACTTTCTCCAAGGCATTTTTGTCCGATTCTCAAACATTCTTATCCAGTACACCATAAAACTTAAAATAATTTGAAGGAAATCAAACATCTGTATGCTTACGTAGCGCTATGCAAACTATAGTGTAGATACACTATAACAATATACATGTATTACATAATTTAATTATGTACACATCTCCATTTATTTTACAGTTAAAAAGTTTTTGGAGTAGCTCACTGTCCCACAAATAGTAATTACATTAACTCTTTGATTCATTTTTTAATTCTAAAATTTACACTGATTTGATCTACATGTATACAATGACTCTGAGTTACTAGATATGACACTATTCAATAACTTTAAACAAGATCAGAATTCTACTTGTGCTACAATTTTGCAGTCCTTTTGCAACCTCTACAGGTTTCATTTCCATGTGAAAATGTACAGAAGCTGTGGAATGAATGTTACATATGTTTCAAATGGTCAAGGCCACCAGAAACAATTTTATTTGAGATGTGAGAGTGGCATATGCTTAGCAATTAAAGACCTGCTTGTTCTTCTTCCCCATCTTTGCATTAAGTACTGTGTCACTATAGAATAGTTCAATATGACACCGTGAGCAGGGTCTGATGTCAAATATTTCTCATAATCTTTAAGGCACATAGATAAAAATTATCTTTCAGATATTGATTAGATTTTGAAAGATTATATATACCGTTCAAATCAAAATATAATTTGGTAAAGCTTGAGGTAATAGTATGATGATGAACTAGTTTAATATAAAATAAAAAGGAAGTTTCATTCAAGTCCCCAAATACTGAAATTACACAACATATCATATTTAAACATGTTCACAGGAGTACAAATGTAAAATTGCCCTCTACACTCAGTGTTGGTCACTCAATGTTTTCATTTACCAAAGAAATCAACTTCAATAATACTTTGCGAAAACTTATGATTGCACAAGTCCAACCAAACAGAGTACCTAATACAATAATTCTTCATACTACATATACAGATCATCATCTGAAATACAAAATGATAGGTTTAATGGTACTGTTGTCCTCCTAAAACAGAAGATGCGTGTAATAACTATTGACATGGGAATGCCCAATGATGCATGCATGCATGCATTTACACAAGTAATAGTTTACTAAATTTTTTCTCTTCTCTCACTACATATCAAAAATATTATTTTCTATACATAAAGACTTTTAGAAAAAAAACTAAAATCATGCTATACAGTTAAAAATAAAAAAAATCATAATTAGTGATATTCTCGAGGTTGGATTGTGCTAGGAGGAGAGGCTCATGCAACATGAGTTCTGACAGCACTTCTTTTTGGAGAGGTGGCTGGCAATTGCCAGAGCTCCACCTGAGGCAAACCGAACAAAAGTATCTCCTATGAGAGGACCCATGGCGTACAGTCCAGGTTCCGCTTCTGTCTCCATGGTGAAGGGATCAACATTTACCGGATTGTTCTTGCAGCTGATGTCACTGCTCTCCTCACCCAGGCTAACCCCATCACCAGGTAAGAAGGAGAGGTCTGGTTTAGCTCCGATAAGAACTGTGACCATCGACACGGGCATACATTTTGTTGAATCATTCCCTGACAGAGTCACCATGAGGTCTCTGCCGAAGTCTACCACATGGTGCCTAGGAAGTGATGTGTAGCCCTCCTCCTGGATCTCCCCTCGCATCATCTGCAGGACTCGATGGTACTCTGGGTAGACTACCTTGGGTAGCCTGCTAAGGGTGATGGCAGAATCCAAGGGTGACCTTCGGAAGACATGGACAACTGGCACTCCTGCATTCCTCGCCATGAGGATGGCATCAGCTGCAGAGAGTCCCGACCCTATCACCAGGACAGGATAGGACTGACTACTCAGATCCCCTTCCTGAATCGCAGACTCCAGATACTTCAAATCGTACTGCACATACCGGAAGTCGTCTCCCGGAACATTAAGTCGGTTCGGCTTCCCCATCATCCCTGTTGCAAGGACAACGTTCGGAGACAGCACTGTGAACTGTTGCCGACATCCGCAGTGAGGGTCAATATGTTCACCTTTCACCTCGAACAGGTTCTCTCCCTCTAGCTTGCAGCATCGCTGACACCGAATCTCTGGCTCTCCACTCTCATCGTTGATGACACGTCGACCTTTCAGCCGATGGATGGAAAGAACCTTGGTGTAAGGCACAAAGTTATCATCCAGCTTCTTGGTCTTCACATAATTTTGGTAGTAGTGGGCCACCTCTGACAATGTTGCTCTCTTGTGGTTGGTCATCAAATTAGTGATATCTTTGTGGGTTTCTCTGTAACCAAAACATAGAAAAATACACTGAAAATTTCTCAAAGTTTCTCAATGGTAAAAATACAAATTTGTTTACTTTCATGGCCATGACTGAAAAAAAAATCTTCACATTTCCACTGATATTTTGGCCACTTATTTCCATGCTTGTATCACTTCTGATGTATTAATCATAAGCTGACATATATCTCGATGGAAATCAAATCAATATCAGAATTAACTAAATCACCGAATGAAGGAAACAACTTCTCAATATCATGATCAACACTATAAATACTAATGTACAAAATAAGAATGGAAAATGCATCCAAGCACATTTAACCCATTCGTGACATAGGGTCCACATTTTGTGGTTTGGTCTAATAACTTTTGATGCAGAGCCTTAAAAATCATACCAAATACATGAGCAGAAAGAGCAAAAAATTCTACACTTACTGTGCCCATTTTGGTTGCATCAATATTTGTTGTTTGATGTTGAAAAATTTTCAAAGGAAAATAAGCATAAAAATCCTTAAATTAGCAATGCGCTGGAAAGTTTAAAATCACAGTTTTTCCCTGCAAATTGGCAACTTTTTGACTTCTCATCATACTTTCTGTAAATTTATATTTATTTCAGATACATGACATTTAATAAGAAAAATGTAGCAATAAAAGAAAAATGTTGGTGTTGCCAATTTGAAGAATGAAAGCTGATCAAATTAGGCTTTAAATAATTCCTGTCATGAATGGGTTAATACATAGCAGTCTTGAGAGTATAGTATATAGCTGGAACCCCTTGTAGTATAGCAGCATTTGTAGGCATTCGCTATGCAAGGCAGGTGGACATAGTGGACATACCTGTATTCTGCTGCCCATTCATCAAAGCTCATGTCAGGCATCTCCATCCACGATCCTAGACTCAGAGTCAACACAGAATCGTCCATTTCCTAATCAGGAAAAATAAAAGATTTACAGCTTACAATATTGATCATCACACTTCACATGTACAAGGATATTCAAAGGGGGGGGGGGGGAGGGAGGGGGGAGAGGAGATTCAGGATTAGAGTGGCAATGACAGTTCTACACAGGTATATCTGTGGTTACATGTCCACAATCATTTATCTTGGTACGTTCAGAAGCCTGCCACTCACAGATTAATCATTTTGCTCATTTTCTCTATTGGTTTCTCAGTCTGTTTGTTTCTTTATAAATTCATTTTTTGGTCTATATGTCTGTCCCTCTTAAAGCAATACTAAGTGTTTTGATTCCTCTCCTCCCCCCCCCCCCCCCCCCCCCCTCACCCTCTCATTTTACTATTCAAACAATTCAAATTCTTTCTCCCTATTTTGTCACCACTATTTACATGTATATGCGATGCATACACCTCTCTAACTTTAGTTTCTTTCTGAACTCTTCTCTTAAGCTTTCCTCTCTCTCTTTCTCCCATTTCACTACCATTCATATCATTTCTGCTTCATTCTCTCCATGCAATGTATTCTGTCCATAAAGGTCACCACTAGCTTTACTGACCTCTGTATACATGAGAGAATCCACTTCTACTATGAACCAAATACTGGTAAGCCTCACATCAATAGAAGCATTTCCCTGACCTATTTTTTTTGTGTGTGTGAATACATGTAGCATTTCCCTGACCCATTTTTTTTGTGTGTGAATACATGTATGACGTACTGCAGTCAATGTCAGAATACCATTCTTTTAAAGGGTAAGTCCACCCTAGAAGTTTCACTGTTTCAATAAAAGGAGATATATTTGAACAGCATTTTAAAAAAGTAATGAGCAAAATCGGTCAAAGAATAAGAAAATTACACTCATTTACATTTTCTAGTAAATTACTCTCAGCATTGCAAATTGGCAACACTGATGACATCATATGCGAGCAGCTCTCCATTCACTTTGTACATGAAATTTCACATTTTCTCAATTTTCTTGAAAGTTACACATTTTCTCACCCCATAGTCAAAGTATGTAACAAGCAATTCTTCTGAACATACATTGATTATTGGGGTTAGAAAATGTGCAACTTCCAAGAAAATTGAGAGAATGTGAAATTTCATGTACAAAGTGAATGGAGACTGGCTCGCATATGATGCCATAAGTGTTGCCAATTTGCAGAGCCAAGAGTACTTTACTAGAAAATGTAAATGAGTGTAATTTTCTTATTCTTTGACCGATTTTGCACAATTCTTTTTTTAAATGCTGTTCAAATTTATCTCCTTTTATCGAAACAGTGAAACTTCTAGGGTGGACTTACCCTTTAAGTATTGCCTAATACCCCATGGCCATTATGTACAGTGTATATGTAGTAGTCTGTAATATCAAACCCTCTCCATATCTGCAATGAATAACAGATGCAAAAGAACATGCTCAAACTTTGTCTTGGTATTGGAATCTGCACAATTTAGAATATACCCCGTTAGACTGACAAACAATTATCTTTGTACATGTACTTCTGTGAAATACATTGAGTTCTCTTAACATACATTGGTATAAAGACACAGTTAAGTATTAAAAAAAAAAAAACAGGGATAATTAGAAATATTGAACAGGTATATTTTCTCCATGCAGACTATTGACATTGTTAAAGCTGTTTCAATTTATTGAGCTATAATGGAGTTGAAGGTTAATCGACTGACTACTAAATTCTGTCATTCCCATAGACTTTGTACAGGAGCTACCTGGTACTAGAAGGCAATGGGTTAACTACGGTGCTACACTAAGAATAAACCTTGAACTTTGAAACCCCCACACTTGTTTACAGGACGATAAAAGAAATCGGAAAAATAACTGCATGAAAGGAAGAAGTAGGCAATAAAATGATATCTACATGTATGTAACCTTCAATGTACAATTGGGTCAGCTTGCTTCAAATGCAATAAATCTTGAACCTGTATTATTCACACACAGATTTTACTTTCAAAGATGCACATCAAATTTAAGATTTGGAAATATGTAAACTATTGCCTTGTATACATGTAGTTACATTAGAATGGTTCAAGTACAAAGTGCTGCACATTTGCAGGTTTTGTATATAAACAAACATTGCAATTTAATGGACAGGCAAGAAACATGGACATATTTTCAAACTTTGCAGGACATGTTTAATGCTAGAGACCTACAAGTTCATGGGTCCTTTGCTCTGGTGAAAAGGAAAACCTTCAAAATCTGCACTGATATTCTCTCTGACCAAAGGCAGCCTTCACAGCAAAAACACATCCACCCAAGAAGGGATACTATGATGTTTCCTTGCTTTTAAGATGAAGTGGAATGTTGGATCAGCTCCTTGGACAAGTTGTCAGTCACTAATTTCTAACTATTAAACCAGTTACATACATGTAGATACCCAACCTTAACCCAAACTTGAAATCCAAATCTGCAAACCCTTTATTTCTGAAAAACAAGAGCCTGGAGCATTATGTCCCTTCAATAGCAATTGCTGCGAGGCCAAAAGTCACCAGGACAAATGTTGGATGACCAAGTAGGGTGTCATACTGTAGCAAATGTTGCTTGAGAAAATTCACCAACACAAAATGTCTATAGAGGAAATGTCGTCAGAGCAAATGATGTAGTTGAGAGTTTACTTACCCACCAAGAACCACCGGGCCTCCCACTCCCAAGCACTATGTGATCCACGGCATTGCCTGGCTGGTGGCGCCATTCTAGCCGAGATTTCTCATCCTCCCCTAGGTCCGCTCCGGGCCTGGAGAGGGTGTCGAAAAGGAGGGCCACAGGGTTGTGAGAGCGCCCCTCTAGCCCCTCACTTAGGTATTCCAAATCCTGCATGAGTAGGTGTAGGATGGGTGAAAAGTACATTATTATGTAATACAGGTGAACGGCCATTATTGTGTAATCAAACATCAAATATCGAAGCGATAAGGAACTGCTGATGCAGGACCATTAAGCATTAAATCATACCTTTTGAAGAGAGACTATTCATTAACCTGAATGCTTGCTCGAATCCTTCCTTTGCAATACCAATTCTGGGATGTTTTCTGCAGCTTTCCAGTGTGAGTATTCACAATTAAAGGCTACCACATGGTTTTTACATTCTTAATGAATACTGATCCTTTGTACATTGTACATGTGATGTACACTAAAATAAATTTATGTATCATTCAAATTCATATCGATTCAATTTGAGGAAAGAGAGATAAAAATCATCCTACAATGTTTTATTCCAAACATAGTAATAATTCTGTAACAGATGTACTTAATCCATCATTCGAAAAGGAGAAATGAACTTGATTTTTATTACAGAGTAAAACACAATAATTATACATGTATTTCAATCAATAATACGCATATTTTTTTGTCAACTTCATTCCGTACAGTCTTCAATGCCTTGAAAATATTGGACAATCATTTGCAAATAAAGTCATATCAACAATGTTATGCCAAGTCACATACTGAATAATGTGTGTTCCAAGAAAGAAATTTTCTCCACATATATTATTATAATTATGTTTAACCATCCTTTTTCCTATAATTTTGAACTGATTTTGCAAGTCACTGTAAGGCAATGATCCTGAAAGAGAATGTACCTGGGACAATTCCTACAAGATGAATTGTTCTGGAAATGTATGACATTCTTTTCATGTTCCAATGCACCTTCTCTTTGCATGTGAAGAGAGTCAAAGTCAAAGACAACAATTTGCTTTGGAATGCTACTGCAGAGCTACGGGTGGGGATGGGGGGGGGGGGGAACGGGCCTGTAAACAGCATATTCAAAATAAGCTCTTTTGAGAAAGATGTAATTTATGTAAGCGGTTTTTTCCCCCCTTCAAGTGTGGATATGGAGAGTTGGGCCCCAAAGTTTACACACACCTGACAAAAAGAGCAATTTTTCTCCAATTTTTAAAATATAGTTTGTACAATGATCTTTAACTAAATTATGAGTTATTGTGTCTCGCAGCGATTTTATTTCATGTATACATACATGTACACTGTATTATGAAGTGGAAACTCAACTTGTCTGTCCTCATGAGAAGAAAGTTGGCAGGAATGAAGAATGATCTAGTATAAAGGAGAACTATATTCTGAAAAGTTTATATAAACTTTTGTGCCCAACCGTACATGTATAAAGCCCAAACATGAATATTATCAAAGATCATTTACAAATGATCCATGTTATACTTACACATTCTAGAATAGACTGGTCCTCGTTCCCTTCTAGCTTGAGTTGTAGTATAGGGTTTGGATGTGGCTCACCAGTGAAATATGGCCAGTTACCAGACAAGATGTAAGAGAGACAAATCCCTGATGGACCATTACCTGAAAATTCAAAGGACAGCATAATAACTGATAATGCAAATCGGCAAAAAGGTTCTGGAATGTGTAAAAGTACCTGGTTATAATTTGGTTATGAATCTCATACATGTAGACATAAATCAAAGTAAATCTGGTCAATAGGACCAGTAACCGCCCCCCCCCCCCTCCCCAACCCCATCCTACTTGGAAGTCAAGATTACACTCTGCACAACTTGATAGGAGCTCTGGGAAACTAAAAAGAGGTAAGGTACACCCTCAACAACAACAACAACAACGTAAAGGTTTCAAATTTCTGATTTTTCCAAAAGTGGAACATTCATTACGCTTGGCGTCCACCTTGTGTTTTTGGTAACGAACTAGCAAATAACATAGCATGGTAAAACTTCTTCAATTTGAAGAACTACCTGAATAATGCATACACATTGAGAAATTGCTTTTAAAATCTACTAATAGCAATAGATTCTGGGTACTTGAAATTAGGGGAAATATTTGGTGTCCACCATAACGCGCGTTACGCAGGCATTTTGCAGGGGTCATAGTTCTGTTATTTTTATCATCTGGAATCAATTACTCATATATACAGAAATCTATATCACAAAGGTCTATAGAGCACACAAATAAAATCGATCAGATAATAGATTTTGAAAAAGTGGCAGCCATTTCCATTTTGGTGTCCATCCTTGGACACTGCATAATGAATGTTCCATGCATTTTGAGAGGTAGTAGAAAATCTGCTAAGAAACAGACACAGCCATGTTTAACTGGCAGGATATAATTATATGTAACCAAAAAATAAAAACTTGGAGATGTTGACCTTTTGTCCAAAGAAAGTAAGCTAATTTTATAACTCATGTAACATTTGTTATGGTGGACACCAACCGTAATTTATATAAATGCCAGTAGAAACCCATACTGAAGGAAAAAATTAAATTATGTGCATATTGGAGAAGACTGCTTGAACTATCTCCTCTAGTCATATGGAGCCCTCACAACTGTTTACTGATATACCCAATGTGTTTAGAGTATTTTCAAGGGATTTATATTTTTCAGTCTGATGTCATACTTTCACTCTCCAAGTATTGTAAAATTACACAAATAGAAATCAAAACTCCAGATACAAGTACTTGGTACATGTATGTCATTATATTTGACCTGTAAAATTGTAAAATTACACAAATAGAAATCAAAACTCCAGATACAAGTACTTGGTACATGTATGTCATTATATTTGACCTGTAAAATTGTAAAATTACACAAATAGAAATCAAAACTCCAGATACAAGTACTTGGTACATGTATGTCATTATATTTGACCTCACCATGCCATTCTGAGAAAGTGAGAAGAAAAATTAGTATCAATTGGTATACTTAATATCCTACTTTTTTTTTCACTTTTAGAAACGTACCTAGAGGAATAAATACCAGTTAGGATCTGAAAAATGACTGCTGAAAAAGTATCTGTGTCCCATGATATTGCATCATTGAATGAACAGACTAGTGATTACCTGCCAGTATTTTGTATCCAGGGACACATTAAAAAATGCACAAATGTCACCCACACTTTATGTTCTTGGGGTAGGCTTCGTGCTATTGGGGCTTTTGTGGTTTCCTGTATTGAGTTTATTTGCCGTTTCAAAATGTTCTTTAAACATTTTTTTTTGTTATTCAGCATGTATAAGAGGAAGGATGGTAAAAAAATTAGGACCTGTAGGTCTTACAAAAAGATCAAGTACTAGACAAGTCTGGCAATTTGAAATGGCTGTTTGGATTTCTTAAAGAACATTTCAACAGAAACTTAAATTCAAATCTTAAATAACCTCATGATTTAACTAATCATATACGTACAAGTGGGCCTAGATTGAGGAATATCATATATGCTAAGTGCATTTTAGGGTAAATAATGCTAATATGGCGCAATATCCATAACAAATTATTAGAATGATGAATGTTTGTTTGTGAGCACTAGCGTCCATGTTTGTAAACCTTAACCCACTTGCCATTCTGTCTTGTTCAGTTATACAGTATTGTATTTTTCTTAATGGTCAAATAAATAATAATAATAGAAATCCATCAGTTAGGGCCTACATGTACCATGTACATTTTACATGTACATGCTTTTAACTAGCAGAAAAGGCTTTGAGTCAAATAGAATGGCTTCTCATATCATTATGAGCACCACATGAAGGTGGTAGCATGTCAGCTTCATTGATTGATATCGCCAAACTATTGGTTGGGCCTGCTTCACCATACAACCATAAATTTCCGAACAGCATCAAGTGATCTTACAAATACTGCTGACACACAAATCATGCAAATACTGTTTTATACAATGCCTGTCTGCTGATCCTGCATAAAAGAAGAAACCCTAAAATTACTATACTACCAACAGCCTCTCCATGCACCAATGCAAGAATGTCAAAAGCAATGCAGACATTGTCTGATACGACATAGTACTCAATGCTAACTATCTATTCTTATGAGTCAGACAAATGATTTTTCTCTCGTACTCTCTACTAAAAAAAGAGAGAACTCCCCTCCCCCCCCTCAAAAAATGCAAGAACAAAATAACACACACACAGTCCTTTGGAAGCGCATACAGACGTTAGATAATAATGTGATATGCACTATACAAGAAAACGGAATATTATTATTATTATTATCACATGTAACACCACCACAAACAAATATACAAGGCTTACCTATGATGAGGACTGGGGTGTAGTGTTCTTTGAGTGCATGGTTATCACCATTGCTCCTCTGATTGGGGCTGTATCCGTTTCTGGATACGGAGTTTTTACATGTACATTCACTGCTGCAAGGGTAGTAGTCTTCTGAAGCCATTTAATACATCCACAAACAAGGTTTATATCAAACTCTTGGGTGTCTGTCTAAATGTTAACTGCTCAGTTCATAAGAGTAAATAATACTTCTGACAGAGAGGGAGTATCGCTGAATGTTGAATTATCCTCTCAAGATGAAGTACCGAATGCCACTCACATCCAGATACTCAGCTATCATGTGGAGCTACATGTCGCCTTTGTCCTCCTGAAGCCAATCGAGCTGCTGTCAGGTCCTTCCTTGGTGCAATGGAAGGATTGGCTCTGGCTCGAGTGCTGACTGTAATCACAGGCGATGATGACCAAAGAAGATGATCTAAGGAGCTACTTCCCGTCCAGACAACTCATTCAGATTCTTCCCTCCTCTGTGACTGAGTGAGGCCAGAGGTTTGCCTGCGAATCCTTGGTTTATCACAGTGACTGGCAGGCTTCAGACCTGTAGAGATGTCAGTCTTTATTTACTTAGCTTCCCGACCAAAGTCCATCCCATACACATAAATTCATTTAAGAATTGGCACTTGTTAAGTGCCCGATTTGTTCCAGATATCACAGATAGATGAATCAATAGAAGGAGTAACCGATATTTGACGATGGAACACTGATGGAACACGCAGTTGTCTCTCCAGTCCACTCCAGTCCTGTCATCTGTTTATTGATAACAGGATTTTGTTCGCAAGGTTTGGGAATTTAACCTTGGGTGGATGAGGCAGCTGCAGAATATGGGTTGAGCAGCAGGAGTAGGAATAGGACTGGTTTTCTATCCAATTTACCACCACCCTCATCGTGCATCACATGCCCTGATGATCATTTAGGGTCTGCAGAAGAGATAGCACAGAGAGAGAGAGAGAGTATTGTTATTCATGAGTGGGTGGGATCTCTATTTCTTTCACTGTAAAGAAAGTCAGGCCTGACTTCCTCCAACAGGAAGTTAGTCTTAATCTTAGTCACCTATCAATGGTAACATTTGTGGTGAAATGCATGTGGATCTACTTACTATTTTTTTCAGCTCTACACCTTCAAACTGCCCGAACACAAGGTTAAAAAAAAAACTTATATTACAAATTTGTTCCTCTATTACAAGTACAAAATAAGGTTCTTGCTCACTTTTCCTGGCTAGGGAGTGAAATTTCCTTAAACAGATTTTACTTTGTAGCTTAAATGTGGACCAAGTTATTATTTAGTTTTCCTTTTCCCTTTATTTTAGCTCTCTAGAGCTACATACAAATCATTCACCACTACCATGCATACAAAAATGATCCATTATGATGTAAAAACACCATCAGAACAAGATACTTTCAACAGAACTTCTATAATCATAATTACTATGAAAAAAAAGTCTGGAATTGAAGACTAGTGAATTGCATGTGCGCTCTACGTGAAAGATGAGTACACCTCATACTACCTTGTGCCTCATGTTTATTCATCAAGAAGGCGTCCTTCAACTGAACAATACAACCAATCACAACATGGACTGAACATCAGAACCAATGGCACTACCTTCTAAAATCAATATTGATAGACTAGGTAATATATTATTCATGTAAGATTTCTGCTGACTCATAACCGGTTTTAACAGGTATGGAATGTTCTTTAATTTTCTCTCCATGGTATAAAAGGTACAAATATAGATCCAAAATTTTCACCAATTCTAACAAGCAACCTGCAATATCATTAAAGTTTGACTTATTAATGAGGGTTTCCAGTTCCAACCAATAGGGTGGGGAAAAAAACACCTTCTTTTCTGTTTGTAGTAAATTCTTGTTCAGGGGAAAAAATAATCAATTATTTTTTCCAGGGCTACTTTTTCAGCCCACCGGCCTGAATTTTCTACATTGTGTCACAGTTGACATTGGACCCTATGAAAATTTTAGGGGCTCTTTTTTAGTTTTCCAGGGCTCTTTTTGGTATTTCGGGGGCGAATTTGCCCTGAGCCCCCGTATATAATGTTTTCCCTGTTCTTGTTGATCAAACTAAAATCAAGTTTAGAAGCGATTTTTTTTTTCTTTGTGTGTCTCCTCCTCATAAAATGAATTGACACATACTTTTTTACATCAATTTTTTTTTTCAGATTTCTTTTTGTTTCAAGGGTAAACTATTCTTCCTGGTTAGAATGATGTCCACTGAAACCCAATAATCAAGGCTAAGACTTTGTGTAAATGCCACCCATCAGCTTTAAAGGACTTAGAGCTCATGTACAGTTCTGATAGCACAAAGTAAAGTGGCATGAAACTAAGTGAATATAGTCTCACATTGTCCGCCTTGAATAAAAAGATACATGAGTGAGATCATGTGGTATCCCATTCATGATACCTGTGAATTTTAGTGTAAATATCTGAAAGGAATGCAATAGAATGGTTACACTGAGTGAGATCATGTGGTATCCCATTCATGATACCTGTGAATTTTAGTGTAAATATCTGAAAGGAATGCAATAGAATGGTTACACTGAGTGAGATCATGTGGTATCCCATTCATGATGCCTGTGAATTTTAGTGTACATATCTGAAAGGAATGCAATAGAATGGTTACACTCTGCCCTACGACAGGACCCCCGCACCCCAACTGCTCCCTGCACAACAATCACCAGTGCTTTGATATGTATGTCGCGTCAATAGAACTCATTGGTTTCACATGTGTGCTGGCACAGTCGGTGATTGTGTTGGGATTTTACATTGCTGACCCGAGATAAAGAAACATTTTTTGCCTCTGATATGTTTAACATTAAAATTGAATACGAAAAAAAAAACAACTTCACAGCATCTTAATATCTTGTAGTTTGTTAGTGGCAAGTGTCATGTACATGTATCTTGCTAGTGACCAGCTAAAAGCAAAGAAATCTGATGAATAGTTTCTAATGGCCTACCAAACTTGTACATTACCCTTAAAAAACCACCACCAACAACAAAAGATTAAGGGTGCAGTGAAGTATGTTAATAAAAAACCACAAAGGTGCTTAATTACTCATAAAAGTGTGAAGTCAAGTTCTTGAAAATCCTTTCAAAAATCCTTTCAAAAGTCTGGTGTCTGTCCAGACAGTATTATGTAGAATCTTTTCATTTGGAACAAGATCTCTTCTTTTGAAAGAAACAAAATCAATACTTGGAAAAAGAAGCAGATGCACCCATGTAGATGAATGAAAAAGAAGCTTATCTTACAAGTGAGTGAATCTCAGAAGCTCAGGATTAAGAGGATTAGTGATGGGGAAGGGCAGGGAGACTCAATAGAAAGTGAATTAATTGGTTGCTTTTTGCTAGTGATTATGTGGTTTTTGTTTTCATATGTCCTCTTGTACAAAAACTATTATAGGTGTACAAAGTCAATGAAATGCAAGTTTAATTCCCTGTAAATTAATTTCCATTTTCTGCTTAAATGAATGCACAGCCATTGTTCATTGTAAGCAGCTTAGCATCATTGTCACATCAATGACTGTAAGCAACCTACATGTAGCATCGTTAATACTTCTGTCACATCAATGAAGCTTGACTCCAGACAGATGACAGACCACACAATTGGTCATTTTAGAGTCAATGTGGAATCAGTTTGGTGATGTAACTGAGGTGTTTTAAAATTGAAAGCAATGTACCCATATACACCAGTCACATTTACAATTTACAAACTGACACCAGACAAACACCACCAGGCGGACATCAGACAATTAATGATAAAAAAAATTATCTTGGAGTCCGTCTGGAGAAGAGACTGAGGTGTCGGAGTTTGATAAATGCTGAAAATGAGGGAAGCAGTCTAGCAGATCAGGAAAAGTTTGATGAGGATTTAATAAAGGATTACAAAAATGTGAATGATCCAACCACCTCAATTGGCAATATCTCATTGATCATATGAAAATGCATAAATGCTGAATCAGAAAAAATTCTGAGATTCTGAACAGCAAAAAAAGTGGGATATTTCTTCACTTATGACTAGAAAGTGCAAGGGTTTGTAGAAATGGAAATACATGTACATGTATGAGGCATTCAAGTCATTTTACATTATGATGGATTTTCAGAAATAAACAGAATCAATGCTGTGCACACCACAGGATATATGTTTTGAAAGTGGTTTCCCATACACAAAATGGTCTGATCTCTGCATTAAACATGTCTTCCATCATGACTGACAATAAATCTAATGAATATTCAATAGGCTACTGGTACCACAGGAAGCTGGAAAGGATGTTGTAAGCATGACCGTGAGGGTTTCCCTCTGAATCTGAATTGGAATGGATACAGCTCAACTCTCATGGTGGGGTAACGAGATTGGGACTGGAGACTGCATATGAAATAATAAAATAAATGCAATACTATTCACATTTCTATTGCAGGAGAGCTTTAAAGTGATTACACAATTATGTATTTTACCTTACGTGCATTTTGCTAGAAGTGCGCGAACAAGGTACCCACTTTGACGTCATTTTGATGTCAAAGTTGAAACTGGGTCACAGCTGAGGGGTCAAAAATATCCTGAAATCTTACCACATTTTGGGGTTTCCTTGGCAACACAACTTTTAAAAAAACTTTAGGCGGATGATTTTCTGCTAATAAAATCATGCTCTTTTAAATGAACTAACATTGTTTCAGCATTGGGTACCCCCTTTAAATACCTTGGGATCTTGAATCTTTACTATAGATGCAGGTGAAGAGCTCTACTCATAGATGCAGGTGATGAGTTCTACTAGGGGGTTTTGTGGATGGAACAAGTACAAGAAAATGGTGCGATGGGAATATCTGTGAAATTCCTTGTTTACAAAAGATATGGGTGATAGTAAGAAAAATCCAACAAAAGTGCTATGTAGAACCATGTTGTTTATTACAGGTCCATAATCCTTACTGAGTAGCAACTTGATATACATAGAGATAAATTTGTCAAGGTCTATAAAAGGTATGGGAACCATGTCTTCTTTGTTCTTTGGTCAGCAATCATAGCATCTTCATTACCTTCTTTTTCTGTTATTTCATTTCCGGAAAAAAAAGCACGACAATTCAAAAGAAAAAACCATAATATACTGCATCTTATAATAACAACAAAACAAGCCATTAACTGTTATTTACAACCTAACCTTGTACTTCAATGCTAACATTTCTTCTCAGTCTTCTGGTGAAAGTGAACGGAATGCTCCTAGCTGCAACCTAACTTAGATCTAATAACATTTAACACCTGACTTTTCTGTCTCAACACAGACCTAAAGAGGTCAGTTAATGATAATTTAATTTCCCAGCTACTTGAACTTAATACTCCAACAACTACATGTTAGCCTAGTGAGATATGAAAAACATTGCTTTTTAGTTTTTACTTAAATTTTTTTTTTTTAAAGTATTCTAGTCTTAGAGCTTGAACAAGCCACACGTGGCATTACTACACTTCGTGTGTAAAACATGCCATAGTCACACACCTCAACATGTCATTCAAACAACAGACAACAATCAAATGGCAACACCAACATATGTAAAGAAATACAATAAACTGAACTCGCTAATGTTGAAAAACACTGAAGTCCAAAATAAAATTCTATTGACATGGGGCATCATGATGACAATGAGGGGGGATATATCCCCCCTCACTTTTTAAGGAGGAAAATACATTTTGATTTATCAGTTAGTAAAAATTTTGAATATCTCTCATAAACAACCATCATATTCTAGAATTTCTATTTGAAAATGCGATTAAAAACAAGAAAAGTGGCTATTTTTTGGCTCACTCGCTTCGCTCGCTCGTCATATTTCAGAATATTTATTTGAAAAAGTGATTAAAAACGAAAAAGCGATTATTTTTTGTTCGCTCGCTTCGCTTGCACGCAAAATTGATATTAAAATGTGTGTAAGAGGAAAAAAAAAACCGTCCAAAAATTTAATCATCCCCCCCCCACTCCTGAAAGTGGATTTACGCTGGCGACTAAAACTCGCACTTCACGCTCGATTTTTCCATACACGCAGAAAAAAATTTGACTGCCCCTGCCCCCCCCCCAACATTTTCTTTTGCCCTCCATGTGCCCCCCCCCCCCCCCACTTTTACAATCCTGGTGCCGCCACTGGGTAACACGCTGTGTCACCACACTTTTTTGTGTACAAGCTTATGGGGTATAGGGCAACACGAAAATGTCACCAAGGCAGGACACACTTTTGTTTGCTGCCTAGAAACAAAAAAGATGCGCACCAATCAAATTTCTAAAAAGTTAGCGCAAAAATTGTTGCCATGAGATTGCTTGCGCAAGTTTTGACAATATAAAGGAATAAAGGCGTAGACACATGTATGATCTGATGATTGGTTTGAACTGCGCAAATGACCAGATGACCAGCACGCAAGACAAAAGTGTGCGATGTGAGCCAATGGCAATGCCAATGGTGTACGTACGCTATTTCTGATTGCTTATGGTAATTACAATAAGATAAAAGATAACATAATTTTCAGAATACCGGCCCTGTGTCATGTGTGTGTTCCAAACCAGGCCGACCAGGATATCAGGACAAGGCTATTTTCTCAGCAGCCATCCCCGACATACTCATGACATAGCCCCACATTGTCAGCGGCATGCAGTGCTACCAACGCATATCATGCAGCTGCACTCTAGATCCTGGGGAGCGTTTCATGAAGAGTACTTGTCGGTGAAAATCACCGACAAATGTTATAAGCTACTGAAAATCCTCGCATCTGATTGGCTGAAAGCAAATTAGTCGGTGAAAATCACCGACAAATCTCTTCATGAAACACTCCCTTGCAGGCCGGAGTGTGTGTACTGTGTATTGTGTGTCACTCGGCAAGGTAGAGGAGGCATGCACCGCCTCCGAGAATGTGACTCTTTGTGACAATTCATAGTAAAATATGCTTGTGCTATATTCCTCCTACTGTTATTTATCTATTTTCTACTTACCTAAAGGTAAGGACTTTGTATGTACGAATGAATGAATGATGCAATGATCCGATCATGTTGGTAGCCAGTAGTCCCTTCCACTAAGCGCCATGTATGGTATCGGCAAGTCTGGGAACACAAATCGTTCATCATCAGTTAGCATCTATAATCTTCGCAAGCAGCTAGGCATAGCGCATGTCAAAGGCGATTGCGTAACACCATAATTGGGCCTTCATTATAACGCATCGGATACGACAGTACTCTTGCATGGTTATGTTTTCGTACTTCGTACGTATGATGCAGAGGAGGTGAGAGGGGGACAGGGAGATGGGGGAACAGGAGGAGGAGGGTGGGGAGGGGATGTTTGCAAGTACATGACGATGAATAGAAAGAAAATGAGGGGAACAAAACAACAGCAACAACAACAACTCCCCCCCCCCCAAAAAAAAAAAAAAAAAAATTGTGAGGAGGAAACAGGTGAAAAGAAATCCCTTTCAGCAATACCACCCCTTCGTGCGACGGTCTTGTTAATTTGCATTTCTTTTCGGGCAAAGAAGATCCGCCCCAGCATGATCCTTGTTTCCCACTCCCCCCCCCCCCCGGAATTTCCCATAGTGTCTCCACCCACACTATACCAATGATGTTTTCCGCCCCATCATAAAATAAAGGAATTTTATTCAAAGAACTATATGAAATGTGGAACTAAAACAATTATACATTCTAATTGTTTTCTTTTCATTGACTACTTATGATATTTTAATCATGTTTAATTTGATTGTTAAATGTTAGGTCTATCATAATTATGATTTTTTTTTTTAAACTCGCAGGGCCCCATGGGCACTGGTGTAGACAGAGGGGCACAATGGGACCGTGGCCCCCTGTCCATCCCCTAAAAAAAGAAAAGAAGGGAAAAGAAAGGAGTGAAGAAGAAAGAAATGAAAGAAAAGGGGGAAAAACCCTGGAAGCAAGCTCTCTTGCTTCGCTCGCTCGCATTTATTATTTCCATTTTTTTTTTCTAGTTCGCTCGCTATACACACTAAGAAGAAAAAAAAAGGTTCAATTTTGCACCTAAAATGCAACACTGGCAGCACCTTTTTGGGTGCAATCGTGCAACCTACATGAAAAAGGTGCAAAATTACACCCTCTTGTACTTGTTTGCACCCGGAAATGCCAGCTTTGCACCTTTATTAAGGGTGCAGAAATTTTTGCATTCAAAAGGGTGCAAATTTGCACCTTCCCTAAAGGGTACAACTTTGCACCCCCGGGTGCAAAATGTAGCTCACTGCATCCTTAAAGGTGCGAAATGCTTCTTATAGGGTGCAAAGTTGTACCTACATATGTATAAAGGAGCTCCCAGTGTTGCATTTGAAGGGTGCAAAATTGAACCCCTTTTTCCTAGTGCATGTGTATACGCCCGGGGTGTACGCTCGCTCATAAAATCTAGAAACAATGTTTTCGGGCAGCAGGCACTGCTATTCCAGCATCGAGAGGCCCGAATATTGGGCAGCGAGGTGTCCGACTATCCTCGAATTCTGCATGAAGATGTAAAACAAGCTATATGTGTATTTCGGTGACAAATCTCCTATTAAACTGTTCAAAGAAAATAGAGATTTTTTTTTGCTAGCTTTGCTCGTTCGTAGAAATAAAATGATTTTGGACGGCAAGCCAGGTGCCCAAATAGTGTCATATTCGGCAGATAGTGATGGAATATAGCGTTAAGATATCCCAGAGGCTTAACTGCAAGAACAACGGTACTGTCCATGCATGTTAGAAGCGTAGTAATTCCTTAAACTTATACTCTTTTACATGCAAATATAACTTGCTTTTATAAAAAACAAAAACAAAAACAAAGATTTACAAGCATCATATTTAACGCAATTCTCAGCTTTGGGGGTTTCTGTAACGATACCCACATCCCTGGTACAATTCGACCAACAGATTGGCCCTTTGTTGCATTGGTTGCAACGGCCTCTGCTAACAATTCGGTATATTTTATTTGGAGCGTATATATTCCATAATTCACTGTACCACTTTTGGGGTGCTTTGAAACAAAATCGGAGGTATGCATCTCTACTAACTAAACGAAATAAACAAATAAAGAAGTGATGTGCAATATAAGCCATACACATAGAGATTCCCACTTAATTTTGTGGAACTTAAATTTTGTACATCCACATGTACGCTAATTCCTGAAATAAAATTAGGGTCCCAGTAACAGGGAGAAATGGGGAAGGGAGGGGCAGGGGAAAAGAAAAAGGTGTGGGGGGGGGGGAAGGAGGAAGAAAACGAATAGTATATATTTTTTCCCTTTCCTTCCTCCTCCCTCCTCTCTCTCTCTCTCTCCCTCTCTCTCTCTCTCTCTCTCTCTCTCTCTCTCTCTCTCTCTCTCTCTCTCTCTCTCTCTCTCTCTCTCTCTCTCTCTCTCTCTCTCTCTCTCTCTCTCTCTCTCTCTCTCAAATTTTATGGACCCCTACGAAAAACAGCATATGCTGATAGGGTGTTCCGTCCCACAAGTGGTAAATAAATTGAATTGAATTGAATTTTCTTTCTTCTATTGGTATCTTTATTTTTCATATTTCATTTTGACTTCCTGCTTTCTTTCCTTTTGTTTCCGTTCTTATATACCCTCACCTCTCTCTTTCTCTTTTGACTTGTCCTTTTTCTCCTATCTTCATGGTGATTTCCTCTTCTTTTTTGTCTTTCCTCTCATTGTCGGTAGCGCAAGCCGTCACTCGCTTGTGTTCCAACTTGAGCCAAGACTATGTGCACGGTCTTTGCCTGGTTATACAGTCATATTCATTTCTCTGACGTCATTAGGGAACTATCACTTAAGTGAATGGTTGGTCCTTGATACAAGTTGCGTATTCTGGAAAAGAAGATGGCGCTATATCAGCGCGGTTATACTGTCAAGTTGAGTGATCCTTACTTGTCATTCCATTATTCATGCACACTCTTCATGATATGACATTAAACATGATAGGCTGGAATTCACAAAAGAGGTTTAATTTAGTACCAGGTTTAAACCAGGTTTAAACCATGACTAAAATAAACCACTGTTGTGAATTCCGGCCATAGAGTTTTAATTTTGAAACGAAGGCTCGCATACTTCGGTTGTACAACACATGTTTAGGCTGTAGACTACTGCTTTTCATGGAATTTCATACCCATCGACTCTGAAAACTCTCTTCGTTAGAAACTACCCTTCTTCGATATTTAATTTAACAAAGCACCAGTACATTTTGAGAAAATTTCATCAATGACTCGCTTTATCACTCATCATCACACAAGGATTCTCTTGTTTTTTTCTTTTTCTTTTTCGTATGAAATTATCAACCTTAAAATCTCAAAGATTTATGACAGATTTTCCAAACTATCTTCCCTTATGACAACAGTGTCATATCAATGTCCTTATAAAAGCAAGAATTGAGTGTGCTTCATGGCATGCATTTTTTAGTTTCCAAATTTCGACATTTTCTTTTCACTTTCCTTCTCCTTTCTTTTCTCTTTTTTTTTTTTTTTTTTGCCAGCCGACTGGGGGGGGGGCACGTACCCCTGTGCCCCCCCCCGTAGTTACGCCACTGTAGAAAACCACAATGTCTAGTTCAAACCAAAATAATAAAGAAACATGTTATCCCCTTTTTAAATTTGAAATTGCTTGCAATTTTGTATAGGGTAATAAGGGACTTGTTACAACTATGGTTAGCATACACAGTTCAATCACACACAATCCAAGATGGAATTCTACTAGAAAGTTTTTTAATTTCATATAATGAATAAGAACAGGTCAGGAAAATTTCAGTTTCAATTTATTTATTTTTCCACAAATCAATCAAAATACAAAACATACGTCATGAAATCATAGAAATCGATTTGACACGGCTATAGAACAAATAATGCAAAAACAACATGATAATTTTTCCATTCATGTAGTGATGCATGGGCCTACGGTAAAACAAGGATTGTTGTGGATATAGGCTTGGTGAATTTATAATGTACAGACAGAAAACAAATGTTAGTATAAGAGAGGAAGAAGAAATTTTTTAAAAAGGGGAAAGGGAAGCCTTGGGAAGAGAGGAATGGAAAGAAGAAAAATGGCGAACATTATACAAGACAGAACGGGGATGATGAGCTAGTGCACCTGTGCAGAACATTTCGGGGGTGTTTGTTTGTTTGTTGATTGTTGTTTTTTCTTCGTTTGATTGTCGTTTTAGTTTGATTTTTACACTCTTCGAACTAATTGTGAGGTCATTCTAACATTGTGTATGGAAGTTAAGACTACGAGTGATTTCAGTGGGAAGAAGACTTTATATTTGAAAACGAACAGTAATAACGACTGTCACTGCCTGAATCTTTTAACGATAGTGATGAAGGGACAGCGGTACAAAAGTGGTGTAGTGGTCCTTATACTTCAGAATAAAGCCCCCCCCCCCCCCATAATAAAAAACTTAACAAACTATCAAGCTCTATAGATAACAAGACATCAACGTTCATTATTTTTGGTTACTGGAATTCTTTTCCCGCGTGCAAAAAGTTAAGTGCATATAGCAGTGCACTTAGCTTTTAGGTAAACAGTGCAGTATCTGGCCCATAGTTGCCAGAGTTGGCATAATTATGCTTTTTGGCATGATTTTGACCGCTTCAGCATCTGGCATTATGCTTGGCATAATTTGACACAATTTAGCATAATTTTAACATAATTTGGGACTTTTTGGTGAAACATTTTTCCCCGACCCTACAAAATGTAAGACAACTCGCCCTTGCAGAACCGAGGGTGCGTTCTCGGGGTTGTCTCTCGGGTGAGTTGTCCAAAATTTAAACTCCATAGTCGACGTCATAGGTCGCAGGCTCGCAGCATGGTGCTTTCACCTTTGCGACTTCGTGACCCAGGGGCGTCGCTAGATTAAAAATGCTTGTCGGCAAATTCGCGGTCGCTGTCGGCAAAGAGAGAGAGAGAGAGAGAGGGAGAAAGGAGAGGAAAGAGGAGTAAGGTGCCCAAATAGAGTCATATTCGGCTTATTTGCTTGTGCATTTTGACGACGAAATAACACTAGTAAAATTTTTCTTCGCTCTCTGCGCTCCCTCGTATTACATTTAGATGCAGGATGTTTTCGGAAAGCAAACACATTTGGCAAGTGAGATAAACAAAATATAGTAATTTAGATATCTTGGGGCCCATCATGTATTTTGATGACAAATTATTTTCCTCGCTCGTATAATATTTAGATACAGGATGGACTTTGAAAGCAAGGTAGCAGAGGTGACCAAACATATCAAAATAGGTATCTTAAAGGCCCATCGTGAATTTTGATGAAGAACTTTTACTTCTACCATGAAAAGGAGAATACATGTATTTTTTCCTCGCTCGCTACGCTCGCTCGTACAATATTCAGATACAATACGAGCGAGCGTATTGTATCTGTGACGGCGCCGAAATTACCCAAAAGTAATGTAAATAACTACATAAATCGGAATAATGATCGATATAGTTATGATAGTAATCGTCATTTCAGTCACATTAACGACGACGAAGATGATGATGATGATGATGATAACTATTATTATCATCATAAGCATAATAATAATACATTACTAATTATTATTATTATTATTGTTGTTGTTGTTATTGTTGTTATAAAGATAATAATTATTATCATTATTGCTGTTCCTATCATTTCTAAACATGTTAATTCAGTTTAATTGTAAGCAAACATCC
>CM057158.1:4613053-4663053 GCA_029962745.1 Echinometra lucunter
CATGGGGACACGTTACACACACACACACACACACACACACACACACACCACACACACGCAAAAATAAATCTGTGCAATAAATATCTTGATTACAGATTAATGATCACAACTGACCTGTGCATAATAATGATTAGGTTTATGGTAGGGAGGAGACGACAATCCCCCTATTTTTGTTACAAAATTTAGCAAAATATCTTATTCAGAAATAAAAGAGTATTGCTAATGAACTTCTGCTCCAGTCAAAGAAGTTCATTCAAGATCTTTACTCTTCCATTTTTCAACGTTGATGCTCACCTTTTTCCCAATTTCTTGTCTTCCACGAAGAACCCGACACAGCTCTGATCCAAGAGGTCATGGAATATTTGAGTGACAGATCTTGCATCCAGTTTCTTCCATGGAGCGCTGATGTCGCAACCGAGCTTGGCCATGAAAGTCGGCTTTCTTTTTTCAAGGGCCAGGGGTAAGATATCCCCTCCTATATTCTGCCCGTTGGGTATAATTTATAACATCAAGTGGCAATGTGCTGTTATTATTACATTATTGTGCATGCCGGTGCAAGAGAGCTTTTGCGAACAGTCTGCGCATGCGCCAGTATATAATTCTACACAAGTTGCATCTTGCTCTCTCTCTCTCTCTCTCTCTCTCTTTAATCTCTTTTTACACTATGTCACTTCCCAAATTCAAATCCTTTTGTTTTGCTTACATGTATTTTAGCTTGACCTACGACATGATCTAAAAGATATTTTTATTTTGCGTTTCTCCAGTTGTGTCATTTTTTCTTCTTTCCCATTAAATGCGAATTTCCCCTCTTCCTTCCACCCATCACCATCAGTTTTCTTCTCCTTATGTTTAATTTTAGGTGCTATTCATACGTTGGGCAACTTAATGGACAGATTATGACATATCCATTGGAGATGGTTGTGCTTCTGTAAGTACATATTCTAGTACGTCAATTTTTGCGTTTACGGATAAAAGGCCGGGCACCGTCTTACTAACAGTTGCATTTGACATTCATATCGATCGTAACTTGGTATCATTTTCAACTCTGTCACAGAAATAGGAGTTTGTACGTTTGCGACTGAATGGAGGACTTACAGCCTATCCGGATCAATCAGTCACAATCTAAATCATATTAGGATCTGATTTTAAAAGGGGGCAAGGATAATAATTATGTTCAATATTGAGGGAACGCGGAAGCAAGAAAACGAAGCGACCGAGCAGGAGCTATTTGATTTTTAGAAATTCGAAATTTTCAATCAAAAAGTAAGAAGAAATAAGGGGGTTTGAAAATTTGGGGGGGGGGGGGGAACTGCCCCCCCCCCATGTGCGTACGGCCATGTATAAGACAGGAAAAGACTCACATCAGCGGCGTATTGAGGGTATACAGCAGCACATGATGATCAAAAGATATTCAGTTTTGCCCTCTAAAGTTATTTTTTCCAGTACAGAATAAGAAGGAGAAAAAAAGAAAGAAAAAAAAAAACACACACATCCGAAAAAATCAATTTAAGACTGAAAATGGTTCTCAAATTTACAATTTTGCCGACTGAAATGTTGAGTGAGGGTACTTCATGTATGATTTGCACTTTTTTTTTTATAGATAAGACTAGATGACGGTGTACAGATAATTGTGTCAAAGAGGTTGATACTACTATAATTAAAATGATGATTATGTGGACAGTATTCCGGCCTTCTCAAGAATAATTGTAATCATTAATATTTCTTATCTTAACTTACAGTTCGGCGTCGTCTTTCACGAGATCGGCCACGCCCTCTCACTCTTTCATGAGCAATCCCGACCTGATCGCGATGATCACGTGACAATTCTTTGGGATAACATCGTAGACAATGACGGAACGCGAAGCAATTTCGAAATCGAGAATGTGATCGATACCTTCGAAATACCATATGATACGACGTCGATCATGCATTACTCCAGCACTGTAAGTCCTTTTCTTTTCTTTTTATTTCCCTAGCCATATCTCTGTTTCTAATTCACCTTTTCTTCCCACCTTGTACAAGACTTGTACAATAATTATATTTTCATTAATTTCTATTTTTTTCTGTTTCTTAAGATCATCTAATGTATTCCTTTTCCCTAAGCATAACAATTAATGTACCAGCGGCATCACTGGCGGAAAGAGGCAGGAGGGGGGGGGGGGGGGCTGCAGCCACCGGGAAAGTTGCATTGGACAATACACACTCATAGAGTGCTAGTAACTGTGCCCCATTTAATGTTCTAAATTGATATCATCCTCTGCTCGTAGAGGCTTTATTTGCATTATTATATTTCGAATTCCATTCGAGAGTCGTATTACGCAATCCTTTGAAGATTAACCATGCTTCTCATTTTAACTCGATATCATCCACCGTAGGCCTTTTCTGCTGACAATTCGTTTGAACCCAATCCAACCATCATTACGAATGACCCACTGGAGATGCCCTACTTGGGAAATCGCGATGCTCCATCATTCGCAGATCTCAAACTGCTCAATCTTGTATACGGGTGTCCAGCTAAGGCTGCACAAGCTTGTAACCTTAATTCGGATGTCTGCATGAACGATGGTTACCTTTCGAAGGACTGCACATGCGTATGTCCACCTCAATATACGGGGGATCAATGTCAGTTGGACAATCCCAACTATGTTCCACGTAAGTCGATCCTGCATGTCATTTCTAGAGACATACAGAGACATACGGAAGAAGGATTTTGTAAATTATAGGGATCAGTAGCGTAGCTAGGATTTAATTTTAGGAGGTATTAGAGATGTTAGACGGGTTTCCCTGTTTTAAGGGGATTAAATCCACTCCTACTTCAATTCTCGTTATAAGTGCTTTTCAGAAAATGATGTACTCAGAACGATAATGTACAGGCCCCAATGAAACATTTTCAAAATGCTGTAAATATCGATATAACAAATATATGAAATCAACAAAAAGCATTTAAATGCGTTTTATCCCAATTTTCTACTCAGGTTGCATTTATAATATAACTGCAGAGGACGGATTGACGGGCACAATCTCTTCACCAAACTACCCTGAAACCTATGGTCCTAATGAATGTGCCAATACCTAATCACGGTACGTAAATCGTACGGGGAAGCCACCCCTTGTTTCGCTTTTCCGAAGGTTCGGAAATTGTATTTTTTTTTTTCGTATTATGAGCCGTACGGTATTATCTCAGAAAAAAGAAAACCTCCTTCATTTTCGGAATTATTTAAATTTTTAAATTCAACTGAACAATTTAACTTTTAGAATTGAGAGCCTTTGCAATGAAGAACTTCTAGAGTAATGAAACATCCGAATTCATAAACCTTCGGATCAACGAGCTTTCAAATTCCGAACCTTGGAAATTTACGTTTTACTAGTCCAGGGGCGGATCCAGAGAGGGGGGGGGGGGCGAATCGGCCGCGGACCCCCTTTTGAAACCCAGAGGGCCGGATCGGCTGCGGTCCTCCTTTTGAAACCAGCGGCCCCCTTTTGAAAACGAGGTCCCAGTGCCGTTTTTTCCTTTTGTCAGCATTTTTTTTTTCGGGTAAAAAAGAGCCGCTGTCTCCTCGAACTTCGTTTCGTACCGAGGGTGTCGACGTCATGGAGTCTATACTTGCCATGTGCCAAGGAGTCTCTTCGGTGGGGGGGGGGGGGGGGGGGACGACGGTATTTGGGTTCAAGGGCCGGTTAATGTAGGTTAAGTGTGCCAGTCACATCAAATTTCCCGAACAAGTTTTAGTATCAGTCCTACCCCTGGTAAGGAGTGGTGTGGTCTAGGAAAATAAAATAAAAAATACAATTTTGCTTAAAATAACCATAGAAATTGGAGGTTCTGTATTGCTCAGGTTGAACTAGCGCTTATCAAAACTAACTTCTGATTAATAAGTTCAGTGCAAACGAAAGGCTATATTTGATTACTTTCAGTCGCCACTATTGTTATTATTGATCACAGGGCCCAGTCGGATCCACATCAGTTGACTTTCCATCTTTCGACTTGGGAAAACAGCGTATCTACAACAACTTATGGTACCATTTGCTACTATGATTATGCCATTGTCTACACTACAGACTTGACACATAATGGCGAGAGGATATGTGGTTCAGACGTCCTCCCACTGAACTACCAATCTACTGGTAGTCAGATGAGAGTGTTGTTTACATCGGACGGATCTGTGCAGAGGCCTGGATTCATCGCGAATTATGTCATGAATGTTCCTACTACAGCCACGCCGCCCAAACAACCTCTCAATCAACTACGACTTCTACCACTACTATTACTACGGACAACCATGCCTACTACTTCCTCTACTACTACTCAGCCGCCCCCAACAACGCAACCACACCACCACAACAACAACAACAACGCAAGTACCAACACCCAATCCGCCAACTACGACAACTCAGCCGCCAACGACTACGCAACCACCTACAACTACACAGTTCACCTACAACCCACACAACCACCCACCACACCCCAACCATCTACAACCACGCAGCCAACTACAACACAACAATCACCTACAACCCACACAGCCCACCACAACCACCCAACCGTCTACAACCACGCAACCCGACTACAACAACGCAAACCAACGACAACTACGCAACGACAACCACCGAAGTCCTTGTGGGTAGCTGCGGAGGAAATTTGACGGTCAGTTGGCAGGTTTGCTTCACCAAACTACCCCCGACAGCTATGAGAACAACCAATGGTGTACATATCAAATCACCGTCCCGGAGGGACAGCGTGTGGCACTCACTTTGGAAGAGTTGATGTGGAATATTACTGTTTCGACTGGATAGAAATAAATCTCGGAGACGGAAGCCACACCCCCATTGAGTTAGTATCATTATCATTTCCAAATAAATATCCCCTCCGACAATGTGAAACAAAAGTCAAGGAAGAAGCTTTTTTAGAAATCGTGTTTTTGTTTGTTTGTTTGTTTGTTTGTTTATCTTTTTACGGACTGTTTTGTATTATTCCAGTTTTGTTCCCTACCTTCACTCAGTAATTTTAATGGCCGTCTGGTAAAAATGTCACAACATTTTTTTCCAGTGTCTTAGATTTTCAGACCCCATTCCCTTTCCCTCTACATGCTATCATAACGGGGTAAACACTAATTCCCAAGTTATGGAGGCGGTAAGAGAATGCCAATTATGCCATTCCCCTCAGCTTGTCCATAATGCTTACAAAATCCTGGTGGCAGCCATACATAGTGACATTGACAAACACCGTGATGGCAATATATATAACGTGCCTTAAGGTCTGGATAATTATTTTCAAATCTATAAACGTTTCCTTTAATATTGCAGAATCTGTGGCATGATACTCCCCGAAGAAGAAATCGTGTCGGGTGTCCAACACGATGACGATCGTCTTCGCGTTCCGATTACTCCATTACCCAAGGTGGGTTCGTGGCCAGTTACCGAGCAGTCGACGTCGTTCCCGACACGGATTCCGTCACCGAGGGTCGAAGGCTCGCACCATTTTTGCTTGCCAATGGTACGACCAGCCAAGATGACAGCTACATCCAGTCACCAAACTACCCTGACGACTACCCTGCTTGGGTCACGTGTGGTTATGACATCACAGCGCCAGAAAATTCTCACGTGGAGCTTACCATTCGATGCAGACTTTGAGATCAGAAATCACTGGTATTGTGCTCGGGATTACCTCGTCATAGACCTCGGGAATGGAATCACGGAAAATTTGAGGTACGTTATGCACAGCTGGGCCTTGGTGACTCGGTGTATTTAATATAGACTCATCATGCAAGGAACACACAGTACAAGTTTACTTTAAACCAACTGCATAATTTTTGAGGCGTACTTTGCCTGACGCATGATTGCATCAGTGACGTGTGCGGTCTTCAGTTTATGTGACGATGGCTCTATATGCAAAACATGATTGCGAAAATAAACAGTGAAAAGTAATGGTCACATTCTCCTTATCGCATTTAGCCGATATAAGCCGACATGAATTTGTTTCTTGATGATACCTGGCGTATTGGGCTAATCAACTTCGCAGTTTGATAAGCTCAAGCAGTTACCTCGTCTGAGTCGCCTCATGTGCGACGGGCAGCTACGGTTACCATGGAAAACAATCAGGGACGAAACTTTTCGGGAGAAGGCGAGAAGCCATCGTTTTATTTCATCTTGAATTAATTCTTCACTTTACATTCATCATTTTCACAGGTATTCACTTTTTCTCGATGGTATCTTGACTACAATAAGAATAAAAAACAGTCACAGTGCTTCTTTCACCACGAAAAAGATCAAAGTTTAAGATAATCAAGTCAAATGATAGTTGGCTCTTTGTTTTTTCTACGTTTTGAAGAACATCTTCGAAAAAGATGAAAAGATGGTTGACTTCGGCTGCTACCCCGGTCATCAGGTCTATTAATTAGAGAGGGAGCATATTATATACAAAAAGGGGGGCACAATGTCCACCTTGCTGTTTCTATAAAGGGGTGCTGACCGGAAGTGCCCCCCCCCCCCGAATCCATCACTGTCTACTTTGCTCGAGCATATAAAAAGTTTCTTCATACTGGGTTCTCTTTTCCTTCATCTGGGTAGAGAGAGGCAAGTGAAGAGTAAGTCCAAGAAAATTAGTGCCCCTGGCATGGATTTAAATCCCATACCTTTAGCTCCATATTGCAGTGATTTATTCACTCGATGTGACAAGCATAACTTAGGCGTAACCCTGTTTTTTTGTCATTTATTCGCTTTCTTATTCTACCAGGATTTGCGGTAACGAGGCGCCTATCGGTTCCTTTATATCTCTGGGGAATGAGATGAGGCTGGTTTTTAAGTCTCACAGAAGACGTTGGCGAAGGCAAGGATTCAGGGCAACCTTCAGGACCGTCAACCTTTTCATAAGGACAGGCACAAGGTCATAGGCAAGGACGGACTCAGGGTCAACTTCAAGGACAGGCTCAGTGTCAAACACAACGAAAGCAGAACGTCAACAGTGCACCCGGTGTGCCGGTGTCACCATATGAGATGTCCATCCGGATGAGATGACACTGGCAGATGTTTTCAATACAAAATGACTAGAAGTATGACTGTGTGCTCCCCATCACACAGCCAGAAACTCTCGTCTATGAAGTGGGCCTATCATTATTGAAAGAAAAGTGTTAAAAATAGCTCACTTGCTACGCTCACTCGCCAATATGGAATAAGCCCACTCATTTGATTAAGAAAGGGCGGTGTCACCGGAAGAGATTTCTTGTCATTTTGTATTGAAAAACATCTGCGGGTATCATCTCATCCGGATGGACATCTCATTCTGTGACGTCGGGAGCAAAGAACCTAAAACAAACCTGACAACGTTGTACTTTTTTCCCTCCTTTTAGATTTTTGTTTCTAATTTTTTAAAGATTTTTTTGCTTGTCAGAGAAAGTTTTTTAATAAGGATAGGCAAGCGCCTAACAAAACGGGAAATTCACCTACATTCTCTTTAAGTGCAACTTGCAATACACTGTCATCATGTTAAACTCAATTTAGATTGGATTTTAACCCAGTGTGAATTTTATTATGAAGCTCTGAGATGTCCACCGGCGATCTCCATGTCAAAGAATGTGACTTTTGATTGACATCTTTATATCAAAGTAATGTGGTATTTTATGGTCACAGTGATAATGATATCGCTTCATTGATTGGAAAGGTATGCTGGGTTTTAACTAGGAGTTACTCCTATATAATTGAATACTGTAAGCATCCTCTATTAAACTGATGTGACTCTTTGTGATACATATTCCTCTAACCATGCTAACAGTCGCTGTGCAATGCCTATTATACGGTTTCTTTGCTTAATTTATCCTAAGTACATTATTCTGGTCTTTTCAAGCAAATGTCTTGAAAATCGATCCCTCACTCTGTGTTTGAGATCGTTTGGTCTCGAATGTTAAACATTTATGACAGATTCGGAAAGCGATTGCAAAAATACTTTGCACTTGAAATAATTATATTTTAATCGAGTGTTTTGGCAAAATGAAACTTGGCATGTATGTTTTCCTCTCATTAATGTTATGTTACTCATTTGCATTCCAACATATTATACGTGATATGGACCACCGTTTTGTACGTTTTATTTTTAGAGAAGAGATTCATAGATAAATTATTTTGTTTGTTTGATGTATTGCTAAAATCTCCGCCCCAAAGTCCTGTGATTTCCATATATTTATAGTTGTATATGTAAATACATCTATTGTATTTAATCAGGCATATGATAATCATATATCTTTTCAAGCTGGTCTTGAACAAAAATGTACTTATTTCTCCAAAATCTCCTTGCCCTCAAACCAAAGCTATTTCAGCCTTTATATTATTTTGTTTATTTAAATATGTCTACTTAAATTTCTATTCAAACGGACATTTAATGGACTAATCTATGTATACCACATAAGTTATGAAATATTTATGTTTTCAAGGTGGCATAATGAAAAAATGAAGTTTTCTCCAAATATCTGTTCAAAAAGAAAGCCAAAGTGATTTATTTCATTTTCATATTCTGATGTATTTAAATATAACTATTTATATTCAAGCAAGCACTGAATGAATGAATTATATATATTTTCACATATTTACATTTTCAAGCTGGTATTGAATAAATTGTTGCAGTTTTATCATTATGAGATTAATTTCAAAATCTTCTTTTAGTTGCTACCGAAACGGCAGAATATATCCTAAAAACTAATGAAACCAACGCTATTTCAACATCAGGCCTGAGATCTTTCTCTCACTCTTCAGCCGGGTATCCGGCCGGATATATTGAGGAACAAGAAAGCGCTGCTATATAGCAGCAGGTGTGCATGGAGGGGAGGGGATCAGTTTTTGTTGTTTAATGATAATATCGGCCAATAATCAATCTTAGTCAAGTTGTGCATGTTTGCTGTCTGTTTGAAACGAATCGACTCGCTATATGTGTGGTGTTGAATAACTTCTTAAAAAGTTAACGTTTCGTCTTTTTGTGGTGTATCAAGAAATGTAAACACATAAGCTGTGTAATCATGATGATGATGATGAAGATGATGATGATGATGAGGATGATGATGATGAGGATGATGACAATCTTATTGGTTTCACTAACCCTGTCCCCATTCATAATTAGAAAATAGTGTTGAAAAATTCACCTTATTATGGAGAAATCGTCACAATTTTCTCTCCAGGACATTTTTCGCTTGTGACTACAGTCATAATAGGGGAGAGGTGTGCAGTGGCGTATCTAGGGATCATGGCGCCCGGGCATACGATAAAGTTTTTTTGTTGTTGTTTTTGGATTTTTTTTTGTTGCATTTTTAAGTGTACCAAACACAATTTCTTGCATATTTTCCCGAGGAAAGTTTGTAAATGAGCGGTTGAGAAGTTCGAAGTTTGTACATTGATAAATGGTTTTCCACTCATTTCCTTCTAAAATTGGGATTAAAATAAAACGAAAACCCTTTAGAAATAGGCCTAATCGAGAAATTTGGCAAGATCAGGGGCGTAGATGACAGGGGGGGGGGGGGAGGGGATGGGTGATGCATCCCCCCCCCACACATTTTGAGGTGGCCTCATATATGTGTTTACAAAAATATGTACGAAAGGGTTAATCATCCCCCCCCCCCCCCCCCCTCCTCAGGTATAAGGCCCTGTCTACACTCATGAGGTAGATGTATTTTTTAAACTTGCTTTTGAAACCGTTTAAACTTGGGGAATCAATTAGGCTGATGCTATGTACGTCACGATTTTGAATATTTAGGGCCTCGTACATAGGGTACATAGAGGGACCCCATCCGGGGATCCCATCTAGTAAAACATTCCCAATTATCATCTGCAAGTGCAATCCCATGTTGTCAACAAATTTTGTTAATTAGGCAAGAGATTTCAGCTAATCTGGCAAAACTCTGAGAGATACGGGTCCATAACAAACTGGAAAGGACTGATTTTCCTCTCCCTCATAAATCCGGTTGATGGGGGGGGGGGGGGGGGGGGTTGTTAAAAAAAAAAGGGTTATACCCCCCCCCCCCCCCCCAGCTATACCCTAAAATTAAGTCCCTAAGGATATGACGTCATTGATTTGTGTTTACGTGGTGACTGAGCCTGAGGCCATTTATCAACTGTATCTATTTGACTTGGAGTTAGTGATCTATGGATTCCATTGAGCTGGATAGCTATCCCCTCCTCCAGGAGTAAGTAGAAAGTTCTGAAAGTATCAGAATACCGTATTACCCTTCTTACTTCAAGAAATAACTTTACAATCTGAATCTGCAGACGCATTTTACATTACAGCCCAACATATTCAATTTCGTGTTGTAAGCTCAACTGAAGATTGGTTAATGGTTGACGTCATCCGTAGACGTAGACGTAGAATCTAGTCAAATTCAAAAGCAGCTGTACGAGCTAGATGTTTGTAATATATTTACATTAAGCTGTACATGGCTTCCATTTACTTTTGTGGAGAACAATGTAAACAAAAACACAAATGCCATCAAAATCACACTTTCTAACACCTGTTACCTCTGGCTCTGCAAAGCGCAAACTAAGTTACACTCGGAGTTTGCTAACGTTACTAATGGCTAAATAAACAAAAATCAGAAATTGTCATTGGACACCTTAACGTTAGTATTCTCCTTGTTAAGACCTAGACAGAAATAACCATCTGTTCTGGGGAATTATTTATGAAAACTGACATTGTCACCCTTCCCCCCAACATGCCCAATGGAGGTTAGTGGAGCCAGACGAAGCCTCAGTGGAACAACCGAAGATACAGAAAGACTGAAACGTTCGCCTTTTTCAGTCTAGTATTATATTCTCCACACGATACTAGTCACTTATCAGTGCACATATAATAGCATAGTCAAGCACAGCAGCTCTTACCAACACCACTGCATGAAATTCACTAATTTTCAGTCAAAACAGGCATTTGATTACCAAATACCAGCACCAAAATATCAATGAAATACAGAATTCAGAAAATTCAACTCACTGATGTTGGAAAACAATTTTAAAAATGCAGTCCGTAATTTCAGGTCAATTCTGGCACAGTGATCATACAGGGTTTGTGTACATTTCGTGATCCACGAGATACCAGATAACTCGATTACATTGTAGAGGGCTCCCTTCTGAAAAATTTCACTTTCGCATTGGTAACCTCAAAAAATCTTGGCGTAAAAATCGTCAGGCAGATGTGTGTAGTTACAAGTGAACTCATTCTGGCGATATTTATGCCCATATACATGTAGTCTTATCATAGATCTAATGCGTACAGTAAGTCTTCCGCATGGAGATGCTAGTAATGCTCAAAATTCAATGCGTTACATGCTTATACTAAAACTACGAAACTGTCAAACCTTGATGGATAACTGAGAAATGTAGGGACAAATCAATGTTTTTCATATAAGTTTTAAAAGGTTTTCTCAACATTTCTTTGCATTTTACTGATGTTATTCAGACTTTGTTGAATAAAATGTTTGGAAGTCATGTACATGTGTTTGTGTAATTTGGAGGATAGAATCATTACCTGTAAATTTAGCACTAACTTTAACATACAAAAGCAGTTTTCTTTCTATGAAAAGAGAAAAAAAAGCAGTCTTGCAGGAAGTACATGTAGATCACATATGATAGATCACCGCGGGAAAAAAGGAAGTTTTAAGGGCTCTATTGTAGGTGGCAAGACTGGTAATTTTCCTTATGGAAAGTGGAATGTTGTTTCATGTCTTTGATGTAGCCACTGAAAAATGTTTTTCAGCTGCAGGGAGTCTAGATTTGAAAATGATAATTTGTAGAGACCTACATGTATAAATGTCTTAGATATTATAATTTTCACCAGTCATACCACTCGTTTAACTAATACATAGGATCTATTTTTTTCCAACTTAAGCCTTTTTTTTTTAGCTGTGGAGAACATTCATTGCAAAAAAAAGTACAATTCTTTTTTCAATATTATATTCATGGTTAAATATTTAAAGCCTTGTGTGATGTTGTTCTTTGAATTGTATGATTATGCTGATTGAAATTTGTTTATTCGCAGTGTTTTTGCTAATGATGTGTTTGTTGCCCTATCTTGTTTTTTTCTAAGTGATGTTTGTCATAGGATGCGAAAGTCATTGTGGTTTGTTTAGCATTGTGAGCGTCTGCCAAAGGCGCCTGGCTGGAATGCTCCTCAGGGAGTGGAGAAGGTGCATGCATTGTGTGCCCGGGAAGTCTGGGCAATAATTTATATGTAAAGAGCATCAGACATCGAAGATGTATTAGGCGCCATAAAAATCCAGAGTGTTATTAAATTGATTATTATTTCATTAATTTTTAGTGATTCTTCTGTGTGTAGTAGTGACGAAATGCTGGTGTACAAGCGGCCAAATGCAAAGGGAAGAGAGTCTACTCAGTATAAACAATTGACAGAGGATAGAGGAGAGAAGATAGCAATACCAAGACACTTGGGCCTAGCAGGATGTATTTGGTACATTGTAAGTACATTAATGACATTCTTTCTTCTTAGAAATTATTATATTTTGGATCAGAAATTAATCCTTTAGTGATTGGCTTAAAGACCTTCATGTGATCATTGGTATTTTTAGCTATTTCAGAATGTTGGCATGAAGGTTTACTTTTTGGAAATGACGTCACACTTATGACGACATTTTCCAAATAGTATATACTATTTGTGAAATGACGCCACGGTACGCGAAATCTATGCGCGAAATGAAATATTCAGTGGGCATAGGAGAGCTCGAGTGCGCACCATGGGTAACTCGTGGTGTTACGGCTACTGCGTTTCTCAATTTCTGATCACAGTGCAGTTTATCCGTACAACGTTTAATGCCATAAAGCATTCGATAAGACATAAACATGAAATAAAGAATATCACTTTGATGTGATTTGACTGATTTATTTAAACAAGGTAAAAGCCCACTTCACCTACTTGGCTGATTTACAACGGGGTCGTGTATCCGTACACATACGTACAATTACATGCAAGAAAAAATAAGAAAATGAAACACATGTAAAAATGCATATAAATCTTGATCCAAAATATAAAAAAAATATACTCTGCCATAATTTTGAGTTTCTGGTTAAAACTATGGGCCTCAGTGCCTCCAATAGTACTATTTTGGAGTCACCTCTTGCCCATAGTTTTAACCAGAAACTCTCAAGGCAAAGTATATTTGTATACTATACCAGTGGACCTCTCAATTATATTCTAAAGATAGTATGTGAGACCTTGGATAACAACATAATTAGAGGACATTCTCACCATAAACATCTAGAGCCGTTTAGAAAAAAATCCAGATAGATCTCAGCTTATGTCTGGAAAATCATGAGACTGTTCATTGTTACTTTATAAAAATGTTTTCAGATATCTTTATGTCAGTCTTCTTAATAGATTTACTGTAGTTCAGAAACCACTTGCAACCCCCCCCCCCAAGTGTGCAGCTTTTGATGTGAATTAAAAAAAGAAACTTGCCTCTATTCCCACAGATTGGTCAGGTGATAGGTACAGGTATCTTCATCTCGCCATCAGGAGTGCTTCGTGGGACCGGTGGTTCCGTAGGCTGGGCCCTTATTCTCTGGATCCTGTGTGCCGTCATTCAGTTCTGCGGAGCTCTTGTCTATGCGGAGCTCTCCCTCATTATGCGCAAGTCTGGTGGGGACTTCACCTTCTTGCTTCAGGCCTGGGGTCCTGTGGTGGGCTTCTCCAGGCTCTGGGTGACCACGCTCGTCAACCCATGCTCCATCGCCATCCAGTCCCTCGTCATTGCCAAGTATCTCCTTACACCATTCTTTCAGTGTACAGAAGAGCCTCTTCTAGCCGTTCAGCTCTTTAGTATCTGCTGCATTCGTAAGCATTATTCATTAGGTGCTCTGCTCTGGCAACACTCACTCTGGCCTTATTTGGGCAAAGATATATAGAGTTGCTGTTGGGTGTTGCTGTCGGTGAGGTTTAGAGTACGGGTTAGGTATAGAGTTTGAAGTTTACAATTTAGATATTCAACAACATTACCGCAGAGCAGTCGTCACTTTGTCATACAGCTGTTCAGTCAAATTAGGCAGTGTATACAAATGGTAAAGCAAGGATTCAGTCATTTAGGGGGCTTTGATGGGCCCTTGGGGGGGGCACTGGTGTTGGTGGAGGAAATGCAAGAAACTAATGCTGTCAAAGTACAGGGAGGGTGTGGGAGGGGTTGTACCATCTTTTTCTCTCTCTTACCTCTTACCATTTTTCTTCTTCATTTTTGGCCATTTGATAATCGGGGAGGGGGGGGGGGGTCGAGGGGACATGCTTCCTCTAGTTACCATGTACATTCCAGGCATTATTGGGCAGAGCCATTGTGGTCCAGAATTATTAATAGTTTCCATGCAAACCCCTTATTTCTTCAGTATACCTATTGAATTACAATGCATATACAGAAACAAATGACATAATCAATAATACACTCAGTACCACCTGTAAGTTCTGTGAACAACTGTGAAATAGTATCAGGGTGTCATGTTTCATTATCAAGAATATACAGCTACATTCATCATAATAAACACATGTATACAACTTGTTGAGTTTGCTTTTGGTTTGTGTATTCTACACCAGATGTTTTTCAGGTTTGTGAACCTCAAGCAAATTAACGTTTACTGTGCCACTCGACTTACAATTGTGCTTTAGATTGATTTTTTTTAAAAGTGCTTATTTAGTTCAATTTCTTGGGTATCAATACCAGTAGATTAGATGAAACCATTTCATTTGAAATTAAGGATAGAAGGCAGTTATGTGTATGACTGCATGGCTGTTATACTGTGTTTCTTTCAGATACGTGGTATTTACACCCAAATTCAGTGGTAATCATGAATGGAATATCACATGATCTCACATATGTATCTGTTTTTGCAAGATGATCATTGTGAGATTATATTTGATCAGTTTCATGCCAATTTTCCTTTTGCTACCAATATGAGCTCTCAGTCCTATCGAAATGATGTGGTAAAGGAAGAGTATTGCTTTACCAAAGGCAACTAATGCATCAACTTGTTTTGTTTTTTAAACAAGGACTCTCTGTCAGCTTTTATAAGACAGTCGCCCTACCCTGATCATGTTTCTGTCTTAGATACCTGGGGGGTGTTTCATAAAGCTGTTTGTAAGTTACGCACCACTTTACGCACGACTGGAACATGTTCTTGGGTGCTAATGATTCTAATCAGATTCTAAATCTTTTATATGTAGCACAAGAACATATCACCAGTCGTGCGTAAAGTCGTGCATAACTTACGAACAGCTTTATGAAACACCCTCCTGGTATACGATGTATAATAATTTATTACAAATTTGAATATTCTTTTGAACATGGCTTATTTTGCTTATTTATCTTCTTATTACAGTTTTCATAGTGTACATCAACTGTGTCAGCATCAAGTTCTCTGCACGACTGACAGGCTTTCTCACTTTTACTAAGATGTTTGGTCTTATAGCAATATTCGTGTCTGGAGTGTACAATTTGAAACAAGGTAAGGTGGACTTGGAGTTTTACATCATTTTCTCTTGTGATGATTGTCAATTTTCTGCATTAACCTAATTCTTGACTGCAGCCCTGGACCCAACTCTTATCTAAACTAGACCTGAAACCCAATCACAACCTAATGCTAAAGCCTGGAGCAACCATTGCTGAAGCAATTGTCAGATCAACCAAAATGACATAAAGTTGACTTGGCATGTAGAATAATTAGAGAAGTTCAATATTAAAGAGTTGTCTGTGAAGAACTATATGAATATCCCAATAAGTGTGCAAACAGTGACAAATTTGTAATTAGATTTCCTGATAATCTCAACAACACCCCCCCCCCCCCCCCCCGCCAAAAAAAAATGAGAATAATAATAATGATAATAATAATAGGCATTTGTAAGGCACCATCTATCTAGAAAAATTCTATTCCGAGGCACGCAAGAAAAGAAAAGATAAGGGGGTTTGGATGAGTGTCAAAGTGTCTAGTACTGGTATTGTTAAAATAGATATGTTTTCAACTTGGATTTAAAGGTTTCTAAAGATGGTATGATTCTCAAAGCCATTGGTAGATTGTTCCAAAGAGAGGGTGCTGCAGCTGAGAAAGCCCTTACACCACAGAATGAAAGTTTATAACTGATTTTACTTATTGCAGTTTCTATTGTCCATCTTGCCTTAAGTTACAAATTTAAGTAAAAAGTCATAAAAATGGATAAATGTCACAGTTAAATGACAGTGAGGACATGTGAGAGATGAGGTGGACATGTTTCAAATGCTCACAAGATAGAGATGTGTAGACTTATCTTTATTAAAAGAGAAACTCAAGTTCTGGGAAAGGTGAAAAATAATTTTGTGGGCTTTCTCATTCTTTTCTTGTCAGTTAGGAAGAATATCAAAATAAAAAGGTGCCCTGAAAAGGACTGCTCTTCAAATGCCTACATATTCGAAATTTGACAAGAAATACCGGAACGTTCATGCCAGATTTGTGTGTGGTCCTGTATACTCGTTTTTGTGTATGGTACAAGTGCTTGAGATGAGAAGTGGGTAAATTTCTTATCAATTAAATAATCGCACACTAAACACCTTTGTTTATGTACAACTAATATAACTTTTCCAAGTATTCTTGTGAAAAAGTTTTTTTTGAATGGTAATCATATGACCAGAACTCCAGTTTATCTTTAACCATTCAGTCATGACCTGGAATCACTGCCAAATAATGATGTTTTCTCCCTTGCATCTGTAGGTCACACAAAGTATCTTGAAAGTGCCTTCTCTTCTGGACACCTTGACTTATCGCTTCTTCCAGTGGGCTTCTTCTCTGGACTTTACGCACTATCAGGATGGTATGTAGAATGTCCCTGTTTCTAGCCTCAGTATAAACCCAGTTTCAGACATGATGCTATAAATTGTCTATAAAAAATACAAAATAAAAAAAAAAGAAAAGAAAAGAGAAAAGATTACAGAAAAAAAGGAAAAGAATCAATCAATCAATCAATCAATCAATCAAGTCGGGTAGTATTCCCGAGATCCATGGACAAGTTCTCTCCATCGGTTCCTGTCCTTCATTAGATTGATAATTGATAAAGGAAAAGAAAAAACAACAAAAGCAACAACAACAAAAGCAATAACAAGTTCCCCCCAAAAAAACAAAAAAACAAAGAGGCATCAAAACATTTAATTTAATGAATATCAAGGAGTTTTTTCTTCCTTTCTTTCTTCTTTCTTTCTTTTTTAATTGATTTTTTTTTTTTTCTGGGGGGGGGGTTGGAAAACATAGTTGTGCAAAACAGTGGCCCCTTATGTGAACTCATGATTTGTGTCTATCAGGATAAACAAATATCCACTACTTTCTTCTCTGTTTTTTTTTGTATTTTGCCACTGTAGTCATGTTATTTGAAGCACCTAATGTCTTGTGTCAAAATGGGCTTTTTGTGGTAACTAGCACTTTCATCAATGATTCTAATGGAAAGTACTCGTTTTGACCTAAGCTTTTAAAGAAGCAACAGCTCAAATTTGTTACCTATGAAAAAATTCCTCCTGTAAGTAATTTTTATGAACTATGTTAAATCATCTTGTTGAAGGTACATTACCTTCCACAAATAAACATTAACAACAAAATGAAAACTAAAACAAAAACAAAAGAAAAGATAAGGAAGAATAGTGTATTGTCTCAATTTTGCTGTGATGTTTGATGGACCCACATGTCAGCCAATTCAAAAAGAAAATGTCAATTCTTTTTTTCTTTCATTTACAGGGAAATTATTACAACCATAACTGAAGAAATTGATCGCCCAGTGAGGTAAGATGACACATTATTGAAATTATTTTTGGTCCCCGATGACAATGTATGCATGGCAATGAATATTGTACATGTACATTGATTGCATGTTAATAGTGTGGAACAATATTAGTCAAATATTTCTCATCTCTGTATTTCATTTGGATTGCTCATCAAGTGCATTCTATGTGAAAGACCAGAGTAAAAGCAAAGATAAAGAAGAAAAGGAAAAGGAATAGAGTGAGTGAGGGGGAGAGAGAGGGGGGGGGGGGGGGAAGAGGATGAGAAAGCAGCGAAAAAAAAAATACAGAGCTGCTAAAAAGACATACCTAGCTCATACTTTAGTGGTATCCTATTTGACCTCCTTTATACTAATCTAATACAGAGCTGCCAACTCTCCCGGATTTGCCGGGAGACTCCCGGAAAATCAAGCAATCTCCCGATCTCCCGACACATACTCAAAATCTCCCGGATTCTTAAATTTTTGAAAGGTATCATGCTTCCCGTCATTGCTCCTTCAAATAAATTTCTGTCTCTCTCAGAGATCGCTCATGCATTAATGTTACATTTTACATACAAACAATACAAGCGCAACAAGCCACGGCGAGCGCGCTATAATCCGATACCGACCATGGGTGATTTCAAGTTCGGTGTGCGGTGTTGGTGTTGGTGTTGAGAGCGTGGAAAGGCTCCTGAACCGAGCTCCAACACCGACGGTCAGTTTAGAGGGACGATACCGATCACCATATCGATAGCTCAACACCAGCGCTCAACACCGAGTGTCGTCATGCTTATGAGTGAAAAGCCTCGACGATGAAATTATTTTCAATGAAAACTCCAACAAATTTGCTTTATATCTGACTAGACTAGAATAATCATTCAAAAAGTCCGATAGGGAAAATATCTTTCTCGCATAATATGTATATGGCTTTGAAAATCTGAACTTACTTTGGCAGTAAAATGCGACAAACCACCAGGATGTACCGAGTGGTCGTTGGCTTTCAGCACGTTCCGCCATGCTAGCTCCGCGAGTAAGCTAAATTAAAGCGCGCCGTGTAGAGTAGGCGTTACGGAGAGCTAGCTTGGCCCAAACACTCTTCTTGGCATTCTGTTTATTTCTTTATGAATATAACTTGAATTATTCATTAGACTTTTGAATAATTTTATTATTTAAAAATTCAATGGAAAAATACAGAAAAAAAAGAAAAACTACACAAAACCTCTGCATGGATATGCTCTTGAGTCTAGATCTAGACCCTGCAAAACTGATTTTTTTTTTTTTTAATCTCTCTCTTGTTTGTTTAAATGAAAACTTTAAGTTTAACAAAGTTAATCAGAAGAAATAAGCTATTATAGTTTTTATACTGTACAATTATAGGATACTGTATAGATTTCCAGTCACCGTCCCACTATGTGAAAATAAACTAGATCCAGGCCTGGCTAAGGTAGTCTTTTTTCTTTTTCTTTCTTTTTTTTTTTGTTCAATTTACAGTAAACATTAGAGTCAACTGTTGTTAGACCCCAAACGTTACGGTTTATTCAAAGGAATGACAAGAGAAAAATCAACTCAAGCAAATGTCACATTGTTGGCAATGGTAGTCCGAAGATGATGTAAATGGTGATTTATTATGGATTTCTGTCACTGGCAATAGGTATTGTACCACATGACGATCTGTCAAAGTTTAAAAAGCTCCGTCCAAGCCGTGTCAGATAGTCACTCTCATATTAGTAAACAAAGAAAGTCAAATACCGGTAGGCCCTACCTAAATACTAAAAAGTAGATATAGTCGAAATAAGCCTGGCCCTTAGGCTTGGCCTTAAGAAGCCTATTGAAGTTGAATCCACTGAATGTCCAAGTCTGTAATTTAGCTGCAGCTACCTACATTGATCGCAGCTAGCTCCGCCCGGCGCGGCCCGCCGGCGGCGTAGATCTAGGTCATCTAGGACCAGGTCAGAATCACCGAATTATTAAAAAGCGCCAAAACGAAAATAGCAATAAATTTTGGCTTTCAGATAAAACTCTTGACTTGCCTAGATTGTTGTTAGACTCAAGTCCTCTTCCAAGACAAGAAATTTCCACTATACACCGCAGGTGAGTACTTAAAGTTAAGACAGCTGACTCTTCGATGCCGCTATTCAGGGTCAAATCCGTCAAATCTACTCGAGTTGCGCATGTAGCTAATTATCATAAGAAATGCAAATTTCAATGTTGACGTAACATCTTCGTAGTCTTTTATCCTTGCTGTAGTCCGTGCGTATATAAATTGAAGCTGTTTAAACTATTTGTACCCTACGCGACCCTACGTATGATCTTCATACTATTTACTTCCTACTAGATTATGTCCTTTCGATGAAGACTATGATCTGATTATGTTTCTGTTTTACGGGGGGGGGGGGGTTAACCGCTTTTTTATATTAATTTGGTTGCTGTGGCTGCAGGCATAGAAAGTATTATTAGATTAAAATGAAAGAATAAAACTTATCAAATTAATACATGCAACCAGATCTATGAATGAATTTTAAAACAAATAGATGTACACGTTTTTAAGGGTTCTCACGAAATAATTTGGTTTGCAATTAGTGCAGAGTCTCTTCTGTAGAGTGTAGACATGGACTGTATATTTTATACATCTACTTGTTTCTAAATTCTATACATCATAAATTATGTATCATCATTCCACGATCTTTAGTAAAATAAAATCTAATAACTTTTTGAACAATTTCATAGGCCTAAATTACAATACGTGTACATGAGCTGCGAGGAATGGGATAAAGGGGCTGACTGGACCCCTCCATTGGGTTCTACTCATGGCATGATGAACCAAAATTATGGGAGGACTTCTGGGGGCTTGAAGGATTATAATCATCGGCCAAACTTTGGGGTGCTTGAGAAATTTTTGGTGGGGCTTCAGCCCAGAACCCCCCCCCCCCTCTTTGAATCGCATATGAGCCCCATCCCCTGTTTCTACTACTACTACTACTACTACTACTACTACTACTACTACTACTACTACTTCTACTACTACTACTGACTGAACAACCGTATAATAATAATGATAATAATAATAATAATGATAATAATAATAATAATAATAATGATAATAATAATAATAATAATAATAATGATAAATTAAGTTGACTATTACAGCGCCAATTTCACTCTGTGAAGTGCTCAAGGCGTATTTGAAATCATTAGGAATTGACCACAAATGTTTCAAGATGGTTATGAGGCCTCACGTGCATCTTATCCGTACTTATCAAATCTGACTCATGGCCGTACGCAGCGGGGGGGGGGGGGGGGGGCAGGGGCAGTTGCCTGGCCCCAGATATTTTGAAAACTTACATTTTTTACTAAAAATTTTCACAAAATCCACCAAAAGTGTGCACCAAATCCTTCAATTTCACTTTCAAAAATGCAAAAGCGCCCTCATCACTAGCTCGGTCGCTGTGCTCCCTCACTTTCAAGTTTCTTTTTAAAAAATTACGCGTCTTGCCCCCCCCCCCCCCTCCCCCGGAAAAATTTCTGCGTACGACCCTGATCTGACTGTATATATTAAATGAAGAGAACAAAGAATTTTCCTTAAAATTTAATTTCATAGAATGGAGACCCCATTGAAGAAGAAGGGGGCCTGGAGAGCTCAAGAAATCATGTCCTGCATTGACGCATACATTGAGAACTTCAATACCTACAAATGCATGAAAAAAAATGGCCAAGTAAAGGGCTTTCATGATAGCATGTGTGAGCTGCTAGTGCTTCCAAAAGGGTGTACAGAAAACCTGATGAAAAACCTGGGGCGAGAGTTTAGAGAGGAAATAAAGGGGACCATGGTCAGCGGAGCGGCGACCACAGTGCCAAAACTGCGAGGTTCCCCTGATCTGTACTTGAAGTACGAAGAATATCAGCAGCTGTATTTTCCCGCTGGTGGACAGGTACAAAATTATGAATTTGACAAATCTCATGTCAAATACTTTAACATCAGGTTTTTATTATGTTTCAAAATTAGTCAAACACATAAAGCTTTTATGGAATATTGACATTTTTCCAAATTTATAATTACACCTTATTTATATACAATATTTATTCAAGAAAAAAGTGAAACAGTTCTCGAGCACCGCATGCAAACAACTGAATAGGCCTGTTGTATAAAATATATAGTTCAACTCTGGTCATTGAATTAGCGTAGGCCTACTTCAATGGTTGGCATACGTTGCTGTTCAGAGAAATATAAGACAATAAACCAAGAAAAAATCGTTTGGTAATAACTTGGTAAAATGACGACAGGCCTAACCATGTGCCTTGGCCCATGCAGGTTTCATTAAAATCACATTCGCATAACATATCATCATACATACTGTCCAAATTCTAAAACAAGCAATCGTAATAATTATAACTTTTTATATTGTTTTCTGAAAACGGCTACGGGGGTGTCCGGACGCTTTCTTTTTGTCTTTTGATTTGATACAAAAATCAATGTCCATTTTTCTTATAATTGCCTAACAGAAGTGTTACAGAAATATTGCTTGTTATCTTCATTTAAATGTTCGTTTTAACTTGAATGACCGGACTCACAACATCTGGGTATTTTAGATATACAGTAAATCTTAAAGATATAGCATTAATGACAGTACAACGGGTATTAGAATTTTAATAAGTAAATATCAAAGAATATTTGACATCATTTTCCTTTAAAAAATGATTCAGGAAACAAAGACAGTGTTCACAATATCATTTCAATATAGGTCAAACCACAAGCAGTGGTAACGGAAGGAGAAGTTAAGACCTTCAAGAGTGCGTCGGCCCGGGGAGCATCAGATGCTGAGAACGGATCACCGCCTAAAAAGAGGCGTCAGAGAGCCTCGGAGGATGATTTACTGGAAATCATGAATAAACTTGTTGAATGCAACCAAAAAATAGCCATTGAGCTACAAACGATCAGAATGATCTTGGCCACGCAATACGGCATTGAAGTTAGGGAAAATGAAGTCTAAGTTTCCTTTATAATTCAGGTTTTGAATATTAAATTTTCTCGTTTTCCATGAATGCTTGAAATTAAAATTTGTGCAGCTTATGTTCACTGCACAGTTGTTACTGAAAATGCATCTTCAAATCAGGGGGAAAACGAAAAATGGCTAATAATTATTCCAGAACAGTGCATCTTCCATATTCTTCGCACAAGATTTTAATCCACGCATTAATTGATACAAAATTTGGAAATTATAATAATATTTTGCATGTGAACTGTTGTTTTCACATGTATTCAGGTTTATCGAGTAATGTTCGTTATTCCGAAGGTTTATTATTCCGAAGGTTTGTTATTCCGAAGGTTCTATATTCCAAAGATCGATTGTTCCGAAACACTTAAACTGCGTATACATTATGGCCGTTATAATCTGAAAATGAAAATGGGTTCGTCAATCCAAACATTTTGTGGCTTTATTCCGAAGGTTCGTTATAGTACGAAAATGAAATTAGGTTCTTTATTTCGAAGTTTCGTTAATCCGAAAATGAAACTAGGTTCGTTTGTCAGAAAATAGCTAACGTACAAACGAACCTCATTTCATTTTCGGATTACCGAACCTACGAAATAACTTACTTTATTTCGTTTTCGGATTAACGAACCTTTGGAATAAATAACCTGTTTTCATTTTGGGGGCTAAGGAACCTTTGGAACAACGAAACTTCGGAATAACAAGCTGCAGCCGGTTTATTGGAACATGAACCGGTTGCATTTTGTCAACTTATTCATCTTAATCAATTGTAATTTCTTATCTAATATTCTTGATTAAATCTTAATTCAATTCTTTGTGCACTAATACAAGTTAAGCGAACAGGCTATCTTTATCTCATTATTATTTGAATTACATAATTAGTAAAAGCCCATTCTTTTTATTTTAAAATATAGTTTTTGCAATCACTTTTAATTTCTGTCATCTATTTTGTCATATAATTTCTGGGTAAATTCGATTGGATTTCTTTTACATTTAATCTATATTTTCTAAACACTTTGCATTCAATTACTTTTGTCAAAATCACATCATTCTTTACAATATTCATGTTTCATCGGTTAGTCAAGCAATTCGGGTCTTGAAAGATGCCATTTTCCATCTATATCCCTCACATTTCTAGTTTGGCAGCAAATGTCATCGTAATTACTGCAAAGGATTTATTTTGTTATTATTTACGGTTTATATAAACTTGCATGATAATTTCAGCTGACTGAGTAGAAATTCTGTAACTTTTTTTGTTTTATGACATAGATCTAGCATTGTCGCTCCCATGTATGTAGTTAAACTTTTTATTTATTTATTTTTTTAATTTCAATTTTAATTGTTAGCAATAGTACATGTTCTATTTTTACTTCGTTGTAAATATGAAAATATTAGACTTTGGTCATGTATCTTTTCTTCAAATAATAAAACCGAAATTGAATTGAATTGAATATTCATCATGTGATTTCCAAGATATTGTTCTTACATCATCTCACACTATGTAATTTGTATACCTATTATGCAAAACAGACATTGCTACCAAACATTTTGAGGGAAATAGAACCCCTCCTTTGGCGGCCATTCGATTCTCTTTCAGTTGTGCCAGTCTCCATCTAAGCTGGGTAGCTCCAATTGTTCTTTCTACGATTTGTCTAAGTTTTGTTACATCTAAATTGTATCGTTCTTCTTCTTCTGATGGATGCTGTGTCACCACTCTGTGGATTACTGATGGATGCAGGTTCCGGTAGGCCGGGTCTCCCAAAACAACCTGATTCTCTGGGAGATTGTCGAGCCATCGCATGAATTCAGTGCTCCACTCTGTCGCAGTCTTGTCATGCGTTGCTCCTGATAGCCCTGCATTTTCCGGGGAAGGGAGGGGGGGGGGCGGTGGGAGATAATCATTCATGCGAATAAAATTCATAACTTTATATGTTCGGGATAACTGATTTTAAATGGCTAATTTCCTTTACTAATATCTTATAGGCACATGACTAATTTCAACGCATGACCCATTTTGCAAGGTCTAATGGAATATTGTTTTTAAATCGTTCCCACGAGTCAATGCACTCTCATAACAGTGAGGCTATTTTGTTTGAAAAAATAACGTCATGGAGATAAGAAACTGATCACTTTCATATACTTCGTCTTTATCTTATGTAGACACCTTTTCCTGCATGCTTAATTTTCTTTTCTTTTTTTTTGTAAATTAAGTAAGATTATCTTTATTTTCTATTTTTTTTTTTTTTGTAAATTAAGTAAGATTATCTTTATTTACCAGTTATGATATGCCGAACTTGGCCAAACTTATCCGTAATGAGCTGGGTATTCAGTGAGTCACAAGATTTGCCATGGCGACCACAAAAGTAGGCGTCTCCTGCATGATCAGGTCTTTGGATCCGGGAGATATATCCGTCAATGTACAGAATGACTTGCTTCATCTTTTCATCATTCATAAAAACAAAGGGAAAGGTATGCAGTTAATTTCAAAGTGTGGCTACTGCGCCATGTTGATATCTCGTCAGTGCCTGCAATCACGCCTGACTTATACACGTCATGGAAATTAATAAAGGGTCATTTCAAAAGTGACTCTAGGAACATTGGCATTACATTTTAAGAAAGAAAACATGAACAAGCAAATTGACCTGCATCTAGAAGGTGACGTGATTTTAATTTTGCAGGCTTTATATTGGCCCCTTTAAATTGGGATTTAACTCTTGGATTCTGCGGAATGGGTATACTAATAATTTACTTCTTCAACTGGAATTTTCATGTTGTTTAACATTTTCAAACTCAGATTTGATATGTCTATTTCTCATATAAAGTGCCGTCAGAAATCGGTTTATTTACCTTATAGGCAATTGCAATTAGAGATGCCGAAACGTATACAAGTATACTGTTGATTTACTTTTGATCATAAATTGAGCTTGAACATCTATCTTTATATAGGCCAGGCCTTAGTTATATCATTATCACTATCATCCCGATTAGTTCCGTTATTTTTTTCGTATTATTGCTACTTTTCACAAACCGTATCATTAATAATCTTGGCAACATAACACAATCTTTATCAACTTACTGTAAACATAATTTTCCAAAAAAAAAAAGAAAAAAAAAAATGACGAGGCTTGTTTACCTGCCCATCCGGCATCATAATGTCGGATCCAAGACGATCATACTCCTCTGGAAGCGGGAGGGAAATGTAGTCGGTGGCAGTATCATATAAAAAATCCGATGTCAAGCGGGTATGCAAAAAGGCAGTTGACGGGGCGATTCCCGAAGATCGCCCAAGTTGCCTGTAGTACCCTCCTCCAGCTAAATAATCGAGTAGAGTTTCTATCATTTTTTCAGATTTCAGTTGCCCTCTTGGACCAGCCCCCCTCCAACGATTAAATTCAGCCCCAAGCTGAGAAATCTCTTCTTCATTTAAGCGGAAATGTTTAACAGATGAGTCGGTCGTTGATGCAGGAACTCGGTGATGATTAGCACGTCGACGATGGTGGATAAAACGAAACATGACTCAAAATGAAACATACAAAATGCAATGAAACAAAATCATAAGAAAAAGTAAAAAATATGTCCGACTCGGGAACCCGACTCTTCCGTGCAACAGCGCAGCAATGCTAATGATAGCAACACCAACACCAACACCGTACTTGAAATCATGAATTTCCCGATCCCTAGGGGCTGGTGTTGGTGAATGGGGATTTTGCATGTAAATCGTCAACACGAACCGTGATACTCGGTTCAGCAGACGACATTCAACACCAGCAGATAACACAGACTACCGGAAATACGTCATACTTTGCGAGGTCAACCCCAACACCAGCCTGATTTCAAGTACGGTGTTGAGGCTGGTGTTGGTGTTCTCACAACACCAACACCAGCCTCCAACACCAAACTTGAAATCACCCAGTGTATTGATATTGGACAGTTCGCCTGCGATCGCGAGGATCCATAGCGCGCTTCATTCAATGTCAGAGATGTTAAGTGTTAACTACTTAGAAGCCCTACAGCTATCTTATCTTGTCTATATGGACTGTTTGTGCTAACATGTATAGTGTATACGAAGTATGTGTGTAAGCACAAACAGTGTACATTGCCAAGACAAGGTACGGTATAGCCTGAGCATGTTGTGCATGATGGCAGTGTATGCTCGCGAGACCGAGAAATCACAGGCCGAAATAACCGGCATTAGGCCTCTGAAAACTGATTCTGAGTTTCAGAAATTAGTCCAAATGGAATATTATTGCTATTCTTCATGATTCAGGTGAGGGAAAATGTGTTCTTTGATGTTTAATTAGTTGAAAAAAATTCTTGAAGAATCCTCACTTTCCAGCAGGAATGGGAGGCGTTCTTCCCCTGCACCAGCGGCCTAGATAACTTGGTAGTGTGGTGGGTACACTGCGTGCACATCATGAATCGTTCTTCGTGACCAGACATTTTCGGTTTATTTTCTACTCTGAAACTTTATCTTGGGATGTTTAAATTTAGCTGTGGTTGACTACATATGATCAAAAAAATTTATGGAATGTGCTGGATGCTGGTAAGGAAGTCTTGTGAACTTCTGCTGTGGAAATACTGTTTATATGTATTTGAGGAGAGTTTGTGTTTACAACGTCAATACAAGCTCATCCTAAGGTGAGGGGCCGGGTCCTGGTCCGGCAATATTAAAAGACCTTTTGTCCCGTACTGATTTTTTTTTTTTTTTTTTTGGGGGGGGGGGGGGGGCAAGGGCTGCACAATGTTCATGCCTCCTGTATTGTGTGTTTTGAGTTTAAGTTGGATCTTTGTTTTATTTATAAAATTTTATCATCAAAGTCCTATTTTTTTTGTTCTTTTGTTTGATTTTTTTTAAAGGATTACTTGCACAGCCACATCAAAAACTTGATGATCAGATTTTCACATGACATTGACCTTGAATGAAGAAAAATGACAATGTATATCTAAGTACATCATTCATTCCTTTCATTGGTAAAAGAAATAGTACAGATGGCACATTAAAAAAACAAACAATACTTCAAATTCAACATGCATGAAATGTTAATAATTACAAGTGATATTTTTCTCTTTTTTTTTTTAAATTTTAAAAATGGCTCTGGCAACTTCAAAAATGGCTCTCAGAAATTGGAAAATGGCTCTCATGAATTTGTGACCAATTAGAAAAATGGCTCCCGCAAAAAAAAAGTATTTTTTTCCCTGTTGTGAGCAAAAGATCTTGTTTTTTTCTAAAGACTTTGCCCTGTGAATCTTACAACTAAGCTTTTACTTGCGCCTACCAGGAGTACCTTTTTTTTTTTACTCTCGCATGCGTCGCTAGTGCACTATGCTCGCTACTTTCACTTTAAAAAAAATCTCCCTGATTCCACACATCAAATGTTGGCAGCTCTGCATTCTTTACTGTATTGCCTGAAGTATATTTTTATCAAATGACATTTCATGAAATCTCTCTAATGTGCATTTATAATCTGTCTGCAAAAACATTTGATGGTTTAGACCGCTGTCAGTTACTATCAAATGTTGTTTCTTAATGTGTTTTGCTACCCAAAACTCCCATCCGTGGGACAACGTTCCGCCTCTCCCTCACAAAATCATACCTCCGCAAAATCTACTGGATTCTATCATTCCAATGTTGGCAGCTCTGCTAATAGATTCCTCTATTTTTCTCTTGAAAAAAAATCCTAAGTACAAAGGGTGAAAAATACATTTTATTCCTCATTTTCCCTTGATATATTTCCATTTCCTGCTGAAGGATGGCATGCAGGAATGAGCAGATGACATGAAGAGAAAGATATGACCACCCCTCTAGACTCCCTTCCTTTATCACTTTGTATCAGAACAGAAAAGTTAGTGACTTTTCATCATGCCTTTTATCTATACTATTTGATACAAGCCATGAACATGGAAAACAGCCTGTATTTCTCTGAGTGCTTATATTGATGGATTGAATCTACATTATGTTCTCTTTATTTCAGGAATATTCCTCTGAGCCTGTTCATCTCAATGACATGCATCACAGCTGTGTACATCATGGCCAACATAGCATATTTTACTCTTCTCTCACCAGCACAGATGCTTGCTTCAGGAGCTGTGGCAGCAGTAAGTTTGGATATATCATCTGTTATAGCCAGAAGGCTGTTAGCTTTGTGTTGAAGTATATGATTCAATGCCTTTCTGTTTCTCAGCATATGATATTTCCTTTTGAGACCATTCCAAACTAGTATGTGAATAGTTTGTTCACTGCCAGTTTGTACCATCTTCTTTATGCATTTTGTTTTAAATCCTGGTTGTATATTCTCCATGAAGTTTCATCGTCATTTCAACTGTTATTACTTTGTCAACACTTTGTTTATTGCATGTTTGGGTCTTTATCTGTTTCGTCTAATCACAAATTTCCCCAATGCCCATTTGGTCTGTGACCTGCTTAGTCTAATATCCATTTGGTCCAATTGAAAATGCTAGCAAGAGCCACAAGGATTTGTCGCAAGACCTATCTATGGACCAAGTGAGCAGTAGATATGATAACTTGCAGGTACAGGCATAGTATGACAGAGATTGAATTGAATACTCAATTGACAGTGCTAGCAAGGGCCACAAGGATTTGTCCCAGCACCTACCTGTTGACCAAGTAAGCAGTAGATAAAGTGCCTTGCAGATAACTGTATGATGTAGCAGAGACTCTTGAGTTGAATACACCCAAGTAAGTGTCCATGACACACATTGTGTATTACATTTGATGCATAGAATTCAAATTTTGTTTGTATCTAAACATTTCCATTATAACAACTCACAGGACTACAGTGTGTTAGCCTTGGGGAACTGGTCCTGGCTTATCTGGATCTTTGTAGCAATGTCTGCTCTGGGAAGTGCCAATGCTAGTGTCATTGCTAGATCAAGGTAAGACGTCCTGTACAGTTAGAGTAATTCTATCTTTCTCAAATATTACCAAGTGCTTCATTTTGACCTTAGACTTTGTTGATGGCAATTTATAGCTTGATGCAAATTTGTAATGAACTTAAACTTAAAATACAGAGAAAGGTATTGGTGCAAGTTTTAGGTAAATTTTTAACATTTTGAAAGTCAAGATCACTTGACTCATGTTTAAAAGAAAGTTGACTTTTCTATACCATAGTTGTGTGTCTTACTGTTGTTTACATTTCAGTCACAAAACATGCAATAGTGTATTTACTTTTGAGCCATATTGGTCTACTTTAGTCCCTTTTGGTCCATTTTCATTAATTTAAATTTCCCATTTGTTGTGCTTTAATTCTTCCTTATAGATTAGATATCATTTCTAATATACTATGTGTTATATGTCCAACCATATAAATATATTTGTTCCTCAGTAAAATTGTGAGAAAGAAGATTTAGTTGTTACAGCAGTACTGAAAAGGTTTTCGTCATGAAAACCTTTTCATTGTTTCTAAACAATTTTTCAATTGAAGATGAAATCCAAGTGTAAAAAAGGAAATAATTCTGATGAAATGCACCTGCTATTTATCTGGAGAGTGTAGACTTTGCTCTGTAGGATGCCATTTTTCCCATTTAGTTTCATGTGAAAATATCACTCATACATTCAAACTCAACAGAACATTATTTGTGGCTGCCAGAGAGGGCCTTTTCCCAGAGATCCTCTCCATGATCAGCATCAAGCACCACACCCCACTCCCCAGCATCGTCATTCTCCTCATCGCCCTGATCTACGTTATCGAAGACGATGTCATTGTCCTTATAGAGCTCACCATGTTCGTTGACCTTCTATACATCTTACTCACATGCTGCATCTTGCCATACTATCGCTGGAAGTACCCTCACATTCAACGACCATTCAAGGTAGGATAGATAAGCTCTGTTTATGTAAAGGGAACCAAAACCGTGGGGAAAAATCAATCTCACTGAACAAAGAGAGGATAGAGAGAGAGAAGCAATTTTCAGAAAGTTCCATCGAAATTGGTTTCAAAATGAGAAAGTTATGAAAGTTTGAAAAGTCTCGATTTACTTTCTTTGGCGATCCTCAAATTGGCACTGTTGCTTCAAAATGACAGTTTTTTATGGACAACTCTTAATATGTTTAGAACACAAAATTACATCTTTTCTCCATTATCTGTAAAGATGCTGCTTGTCTCTTTGTGAACTCACCATATGTTGTGTCAAATACATTTTCCCATGATATATCTTGTGCTAAGAAGGAGAGAGGCTGCACCTTGAGAGATAATGGAGAAAATATAAAATTTTGTGTACAAGACATCAGTGCTGTGTGACTCGAGTATGGACTCGGACTCGAGTCCAATTTTTGATGACTCGGACGTGAGTCCAGTTTTTCTCACTTGGACTCGGACGTGAGTCCAGTTTTTCTCACTTGGACTCGGACGTGAGTCCAGTTTTTCTCACTTGGACTCGGACTCAGACTCAGTCCCAGAAATCGTGACTTGTGACTCGGCGCCAAGTCACGCACGAGTCCAAGCAGTAGCGGCCGTGCCATGTTGCGTCTTTTCTAAAGTATTGACATTCAATACATTTTTGTTTGTATTTTGTTGCTTGATGAATTGCTTGATGAATTAAAATATGTACAGGCCTACTGTAATGTACTCCACTACTCTTTATTCAGTGTGTTTTACATTCAGCGGTCTTCTAGTGTTGCACTGCTGCACTTGGTGAGTGAGCTGAGCATGCCTAATTTATGCTCGCTAGCGTACAGCAGCTAGCTCGCAGCAGCATCACTGATTGGTATGCATGAGCTGCGCTGCTTTTTATATCAGTTGCAAAACTTACAAAAATTGCGTGTGCATAATTACATATGACCTTGGTTGGTCGACCACTCGTCCTCTGGGTTGGGGGGTTCGACGTACCTGAGGTCAGACAGCTCGCCCTTACTGAGCTGAGGGCATTTAGTTCCATGTAACTCTATGGCCAAGGGTAAATCGTCTCATGAAGGAGGGGTTGTTTCAAACGATCATGCTGTAATGAATGGCTGCCGATAAACATTAGACAATTAACTCACCCTCGGCCTTGAATGTTTTGGTGTGATTTATTTTTTAAAAAAGAGTAGGCCTACCAGGAAAAACAAAAAGATTTAAGTTTGGAAAATGTAGGCCTACTATACTGCACAAAACTGTTTTGTCCAAATTTGATTTGGACACGATTTTTTTTGGACTCGGACTCGGACTCGGACTCGTGGACTTGGACTCGGACTCGGACTTGGACTCAGAGGTGATGCTCGGACTCGGGTTTTACAACTCGGACTCGGACACAGCACTGCAAGACATATTAAGAGTTGTCCACAAAACCTGCCATTTTTAAGCAACATTGGCAATTTGAGGAAAGCCATAGAAATTAAGTCAAGACTTTTCAAACCTTCATAACTTTCTCATTTTGCAACCGATTTTAAATGGAACTTTTAAAAAATTGCTTCTCTCTATCCTCTCTTTTCATTAAAACTGATTTTTCACAAGGGTTTTGATTCCCTTTAATAATGTTCTATGAAACAGTAACATAAGTTGTTTTTCCAGTTATGCCAACTGAGTGTTCATTTCAATAGAATTCATGTTACAGTAAGCTGTGAACAATAGGCTCCTACAGTTGACAACTGTGACTGGAGTTGTAGATCAGAAGTGCTGTATGAAATTCTTTGTGTTGTAAATAATTTTACAAGGGTTTTTTTGTTGGAAGTCAATTTTTCACACCCTGCTTCAAGGGGTTGCATATTTGGCTAAAGATCATGTCATGACTTTTTCCTGTGCACTTTTATGCCTGAGATGGGTTTGCTGCTGCATGTAATGAACAGTCCTTAACATTTGTAGCTTTTTTCTTTCCACATCATATTTATGTTTGATCATTGCATGCACCCTTTATGTGATTTGAAAAAAATGGAATGATCCTGGAATTATTCTTTGTGTCATTTTCCCTTGTTTTGTTTAGATTCCTCTCTTTGTTGTTGGCATCTACGTCAGTTCTGTCCTCTTTCTCCTTGGGATTGCATTTTACTCTGATCCCATTGGGAAATCCATAGGACTAGGCTTAGCACTGACTGGTCTGCCGCTCTATTTTGCTTTCCTTCACCCAAAGTACAAGCTGAAGTGCACAGCATCGATATCAGGTAAATCCAGGTTTCATTTCTTCTTAAGTAACTAGAAATTTGAGAGGATTGATATACTTGTATGAATTAAAGTGATGGAGAGGAGATCCACTTGATAGCTCAGAGCACAAGGGTGGTTTCACAAATGTGCAGGCTGTCAAAAAAAAACATAACTTTGCTGTATGCCATTAAAATGTGTAATTGCTATAATGGGTTTCACTGTTTTAGTTGGATGTTGGTGAACTAAAGAATTATGACAGTTTTTTAGATGCTATACTTATAAGCATGCTTTTGTGTGTGGGGGGGGGGGGGATGGGAGGGGAGGTGGGAAAAATCTGGAAAGATGGAACTATGGGCTTTCCCCATGCATGCCTTTTGTCATTTTGATAGATGTGCTTTTTCCAAATTTGTTCTTGTAGTTGTTTTTCTTTCTTGGGGTTTTGAACTTATTTACTTTTTATACCCCTATCATTCTTGCAGGAAAGCTAACAAGGTTTCTTCAAAGGGTATTCTTCTGTGTTAGACAAGAGAAGGAGACATTCTAAATGGATGGCAAAACAAGCTCACCAAATCAGCAACGTTTGGACCGAAGTTTATGTAGTGTGGCTGAAATCTTACTGAAAGATTCAGGTGTAAAGCCAGTAGGGAGTACTCAAAATTAACTGAAATACTATTCTAGCTCTGAGGGATTTTCATCTTTAACAATTGATAAGATAATTTTTTTTTTTTTTTTTTTTTTTGGTGTATGTAGGTGTGTGTATGCTGTATTTATCATGGCACCTCTCAATATTTTTATATCTATTCCTTGATGGCATTATTCAAATCAAATTAGCTATGGAAATGTTCCTTTTCTTAGAGCAATAAACTTGCAAATAGAAAAATTATTTTGCATTGACAGACTTTTCCTACAGTAAGTTTACTTCTGAATTTTTCATATGTTCGTTAGTATTCAAAGCTGCAGCCTACTACTTAAGATATTTTCCTGCCTAATGTATGCAATCAATTTTCATTAGTAATTGTGTATTTAGTGGCATATGTGTTGATGAGACTGCAATTGAGCTCTGAATATATACTTATTTCAACTTTTTTTTATAAAGTGCCTTTCCAAGTTTTACTGTTGTGTTTGAAGTATATTCAAAATATTGAAATTCAGAAAGAGATATTTAATGAAGTTAATCATAGGAATATTTATGTAACATCTACTCAAAATATTTTATGTATTTATAATGTATTAGTGTAAAAGAAAATATATTTTAGATATCACTCCATGAAATTAGCTATGATGTAAATGCAGAAGTTTAAATAAACTGGGGAAAAAAGAGCAGTAGAAATAGTGCCAGAAGTATTACTAGTATTACTACTACTACTACTGCTACTACTACTGCTACTACTACTGCTACTACTACTGCTACTACTGCTACTACTACTACTACTGCTACTACTGCTACTACTACTGCTACTACTGCTACTACTGCTACTACTGCTACTACTACTGCTACTACTACTGCTACTACTGCTACTACTGCTACTACTACTTATTGTTATTTTGATTAGTATTATTATCATGATGATCGTAATGATGATGGTGGTGATGATGATGATGATGATGATTATTGTTATTGTTATGTAGTAGTGGAAGTAGTAGTAGTAGTAGTAGTAGTAGAAAAAGTAGTAGTGTGTTGAAAGATGGTGGCATTTAGTTTTTACTAGTCATAGTAGTCATAGCGCTATTACAGTCTTCTCTGGTCTTAGGGTGTCAGAGAATGGAATCATACATCAAAGATGTTATTGGCGAAGGTCTCTCCCACTGGTTCCTTTTTTTAGCCAATGCCCACGTGCATAGTTTTTGCTTACCCCCATGTGAATTTTATTGACCTATGTACTCTCAGATTGTCAGAGGTGAAAGGTTTAAAGTAGGAGGAGAATATGAGAAGCCATCAATCTTTTAGCACACACATGACATGGTCTGAAGAACCTCCTAATCCCACAGCAAGGGAAAGCTCACAATTAGAGCCTTCTTCAGACATGATGGGACAAATCACGTGAATTTTATTGACCTATGTACTCTCAGATTGTCATGAGGTGAAAAGTTCAAGTTAGGATGAGAATATGAGAAGCCATCAATCTTGTAGCATAGACATGACATGGTCTGAAGAACCTCCTTATCCCACAGCAAGGGGAAAGCTCACAATTAGAGCCATCTTCAGACATGATGGGACAAATCATGTGAATTTTATTGACCTACGTACTCTCAGATTGTCATGAGGTGAAAAGTTCAAGTTAGGATGAGAATATGAGAAGCCATCAATCTTTTAGCATAGACATGACATGGTCTGAAGAACCTCCTTATCCCACAGCAACGGAAAGCTCACAATTAGAGCCCTCTTCAGACGTGACGGGACAAATCATTAGAGCAGGGAAAAATGCTGCTGCAAAACATAACGGCAAAAGAGAATTCCTAGACAAAAATTAATATAAGTCTATTATTACATACAGAGTAAAAGTGAAGGAAGTTTTTGTTGAATGTAAGCTTTTGTTTACAACCTACTTGCAATTCATCTACACATGATAATGGTTATTTATTATATATTTTTTTATTTATGTAACATTCTATAGAAGCAAATTTGAATGGGACTGGAGAAACCTTTTTTCAGTCATAGATACCAATCTGATACATCTCTCTAGTAATCCAAGAGAACTGTGCTATGTTTTATTTGTGCCTCTTTGTGCAATATGTGTATTATGCAGTGAGTATGAGCTATGAATTTGAATTTGATATATGTGTTTTGATTACCTGAGCTGTTTGATCAATATTATTTTTCTACTGTAAATGAAGTGTACATAATTTATTGATATATGTATTCAAAGTCTATTTTTATTGATAGCAAATGTTTATGTTTTAAGAGATTGTTTTATAAGACTGTTCTGTAGGTTAATCCATATCATGGTTGCAACAATGCAAGTCAAAAAACAGAACGTTCTAAACATTCTCTTCAAGTCTGTCTCTGAAATCTGTTGCTATGGCAAGTTAAAATGGCTATTCCAGATTCAAGCTGCTTTTCAACACATTATAGTATTTTGCTTTTTAGAAGATAACTTTTATTAGCTAATGATGTCAGGCATGTATATTGTCAGGTAAAAGTTAGGGATTTTATTTTAGAGCTTTCTCAACACAATGCTGAATTGTATCTAAAAGATAACCATGAGTCGTGATGGACTGCAGTTTGAGAAAAATGAGCTTAATTCTGAAGTTTGAGGAAAAAGTAGATTTATTCAGAAGTATCTTGCAGTAGATGATCTGACATTGATAAGTACAATGAAAACTAATATTTTAAAATGTTTGGGTTATTTTGTCTAGTAAAGACTGTAAAGTGTTTAAACAGAATTCACATAAAGCAGCAGCTTAGATATTCATATATGGTAAACTCTTTCACTGCTATGCTGAATTGTATCTAAAAGATAACCATGAGTTGTTGTGATGGACTGCAGTTTGAGAAAAATGAGCTTAATTCTGAAGTTTGAGGAAAAAGTAGATTTATTCAGAAGTATCTTGCAGTAGATCTGATATTGATAAGTACAATGGAAACTAACTAAAACTTGCAGACAATTATATTCACTGACAAACAGGCAAGAGACCTTGACTTCCTCATTCTTCTTTTGTTACTTCTCTCTTTCAATTAAAATTATGCAGCATGTATATAGTAAGTGTAAGGTGTAAATGTAGTTTGCATCTGACTTTCTATATTTCATTACCAAAAATCAAAATACATTCACATTTTCCTTTTTTTAAAAATGCACATATATATTTATTCCATGACTAAAGTCATTGTATATTTTAAAATGTTTGGGTTATTTTGTCTAGTAAAGTCTGTAAAATGTTTAAACAGAATTCACATAAAGCAGCAGCTTAGATATTTATATATGGTAAACTCTTTCACTGCTTTTCATATTTCTATGCATTCAAATTTTGATGCTGCTTTTGTAGTAGACACAACACTGAAAGAAGATATTTTAATAAAAAATAAAATGTCCTTCCTATTTCAGACATTTTATTCATATTTTGTAAATTCTATATTTTTCTTGTGATTTAACAATGTGTTCTGAGATTATTGAGCTAGATGCATATATTTTGAAATAGTTATTGTATCAAGATCTACTGTTAAAAGGGAAGCTACAAAGTGACCATGTCTCATTAAAGCATTATAAAAATTTTGCTGGCACCTTAATAATGAATGATTTATTCTTAGGCCTGACAATCTTGCTATCCTTTTTATTTTCTCAGCTTTTATACTCTTTACACTGTAAATTGAATATTAGGGAGTATTTACAATTTTTTCACAGCCAGTTGAATGCTTATGCATTAATTTATGGGATGTGAAGAAATGTGCATATCAAATTGCACTTGCTGCTATTCTTATATTGTCTGGGGGCATACGGGTTATACAAACCATTATGTTTTATTTCAAAATATTAAAAGATTTAACAAATATGCTCACCTATGTGAATATTAAAAGATTTAACAAATATGTTCACCTATGTGAATATTAAAAGATTTAACAAATATGTTCACCTATGTGAATATTAAAAGATTTAACACATATGTTCACCTAACTATGTCATGCTCCCTTTGATTAAAAAAAATCATTAATGTTTGAACAAGAAGTCTTGTAAGTGTCATAGGATAGTTTCCATTCATAACACTTTATTACAAATATTATCCTCGCACTGCTTTCGGTTTGTAAACCAATTTGAAATTAAATTAAATCCAGAATTTAAAGAGTTGTAATTGTATTTAAATTTAACATTTTTTTTTTGACAGAGAAACACTTGGGGCCCATTGCATAAAACTTTTGCCAGACTTTTTTTCTGGCAAAAAAAAGTCTGGCAAATTTTTATGTAATGGAAAACTATGGCAATTATTTTTTTTGCCGTAGTTTCCTCAAATTTTGCCATAAAAAACTCCGGCAAAAGTTTTATGCAACGGGCCCCAGATGACCTGATGAATCAGTAGTATGTCCTTATGTAATAAAATGCTGCTATTTATTCATAATAGTGCACTACACGAGAAAACCTTATCTATTTGTCCTTGATTTAACATACTCCGTGTTATACGTGATGAAGTGCAGGCAAATGGGTGGGGGTAAAATTTTGCTTACAATGGGATGTAACGATGGGTGTAGCTAAGCTGCTAAAAGGGAGGGGGGGGTAGAGAGAGACAGAGAAAGAGAGAGAGAGAAAGAGAAAGAGAGAGAGCGCGCGAAAGCATGAGAGAGCGATCGAGATGAATAGATAAAGGTCTTGTCTGCTCAGAAGTCGATTTGACGGGATCCAAAATCTTGTCTTCTAGTTTTCTTATCCAGACCAAATCAAGTCGACTCAATTAAGTTCATTATCTAATAGCTCTGAACAAAAGGCTTTTCGTTTTGCCTTCGTCAGAGTAAATTCCAAGAATGAACAGACACCCAAAATCAAGATCAAACAGAAAGTCAAGACACAAAAGCTATACTCATCGATATTCTAACAAAATATACTTTCTCGACCAGGGCCCTGTTTCATAAAAAGTTGGTATGATAGCAACACCTGCTGGAATGGTAACTACCATGGCAACAGTGAGAATTCTTCTTCCTGATTGGCTTTTGTAATGAAAGTTACCATTCCAGCAAGAGTTGCTATTGTAACAACTTTTTATGAAATGGGACCCAGATTCTTTTCTTTCGTTGAAGTATCTACTCGTCTATTTGTCCACATTTAGCACATTTTCTAGGCTCTCATGCCTTCTGGTTCACGGTTCACCAGTCCCGAATCAAGTGCAAGTTGCCACCGGCGTAAATCCACTTTGAGGAGTGGGGGGGGGGGGGGGTGATCGAATTTTTCGATGATTTTTTTTTTCCTCTTACACACATCTTAATATCTATTTTGCGAGTGAGCGAACCCAAAATAACTACTTTTATGGGTTTTAATCGCGTTTGAATAAAAATTTTTTAAATATGACGAGCGAGCGAAGCGAGCGAGCCAAAAATAACCACTGTTTTGGTTTCCAATCGCATTTTCAAATAGAAATTTTGAAATATGATGGTTGTTCACGACAGATATTCAAAATGTTTACTAACTAATTACTTAAAATATATTTTCTTCCTTAAAAAGTGGGGGGGGGGGATATATCCCCCCATCCCCCCGGGATTTACGCCAATGCAAGTTGTCATTTTGCTGAGCTTTTTGTCCGAATCAAGAATATCATTATAGCCCAGCCTCAGTAGGATGTCCTTTCTTCTGATCCTAACTGAGTGCTGCATGTCGACCTAAAAATAATAAATCTGGCATGAGAGCTTTTAATATACGAAATAAGGCTCCCAAGAGCTCAACGAATATCATTAACTCTATCATTGGATTCAGTCATGCCCTCAGAGAGCAAGTGAATCAGGAAGCAATGCCATCACTGAATGTTCTAAACGTGAGAGAAATTTACTGAGGCGTCAGTTCGGAGGGTTGAGGCGGATGGTTACCCTTAATGATTGTTTTTACCCCCGATTGATGCTTTATGAGCATTAATACTGGAGACTGCATGTGCAATGCAACTGCATTTTTCTGCTATGTAATTGGTGATTCACAAAGTAGATTGAAACCAACTGGTTTTGGGAGACTCAAAATACTTGTGTACCAATCAATTTCGATATAAATAAAAAATGAATATCTTTTTGAAACCTCTTTCAGATACGATCTACACCCCCCAAGTCCACATCTAAAACGTATGTTTGTATGTGAAATAGAAGAAAAGGCTGTCGGGATATCTGGTCGTATCTTGTGGGGCTATCCACTGTGTCCATGTACGCGGCGAAATAATATTCAGTAATTATGCTAAAAGATGGAAACAGATTTTCAGGTTTAGAAATATCAAAAGCCAATGGAAACGTTAGCATACGCCGTATTCTCTTTGCTATACGTTATGAATTGCCGATTGCAAATATGTATCTGCATGTATTCGTTATGTTCAGCTTCAAACTACTTTGATAACAAATTACTTTAAAAAGAACTATAAAAACGCCATCTGAATTATGACTCATAGGGCACGGATGAATTCAACTTGATTTTTTTTTTCTTGAGTATGGGCATTTTTCTCAAACCTTTAAAAACCTGGCAAATAGAAAAGGGGATATACTGTTGCAAAATAGTGACAAACGTTCACTTTCACAAAGGATTATAATGGAATTTATTTTTGGCGTGTCCTGTTTGTTGAATATTGAGCAGATGTCTCTCCGTCCAATACACACGTGAATGTATGGGAATATGAGCCTACAAAGTAATTTAATACCATATTATATTTTTGTAATAAAAATGATTTTGGGTATACTTGATACGCCAAATGCATTCAATACGACATCAATTAGATTGCTCCTACGCGTTAGAGCACGTTAAAGAGAGAGAAAGAAAGAGAGAGAGAGAGAGAGAGGAAGAGAGAGAGAGCATTTATTAATCAAAGACCATTTTATAAAAGATCACTAAGTCTTGATGAAATACTCGATGTGTTGAAGCGTTTTGGAACCGATTTGAAGCACCGAAGAGCTAAAATGCAGTAAGTAATTTCATAACAATTTTGCTATCACACATTTAGATTTCATCTAATGTTTATGATTGTGCTGCAACTGTTGCGTTTTGGAATAATCGCTTTCTGTCGTTGACTTTTTTTTTTTGCAGATTGTCCAACGGGTATCTTATTCTCCATACTGAATCCATTTGCTCTAGAAGTATGGATTTTTGCACTTTCAGAATGTTTATCTTTTGTAAATTCTTTCTTGTCATTTTTTTTTTTATTTCCCATTTCTTTGTTTTGTCAGTCTCGAGTCCCTTTTGCAACTTTTAATCTCGCAGGCTATGGGTCTTGTTGCCTGTACGACTGTTGGATTGTCCCCGGTAGGCTATGATACTAGGTAAAAGTTATATGCATCAAACCGTGGGGCCGTAGGCACACTAATGATTCGTTTTAACAAGAACGTCAGTACAATGGCGAGGGGGGGGGGGGGGTGTTGTTGTGTTGAATTGGGTTTTTACAGACGTGTACCAATCGTGGTGCCGTTGCATATTGCCATCAATGGTAACTTTCATGGAATACTGGATTTTGATTGCTGTTGAGCAACGTTATCATGGTAATTACCATTGAAGTTTTTATGCAACTGCACCCAGATATGATTATTTACGTCTGGGACCGACCTTTTACGTCACCATCCGATAGACGTCAAACCCGTGGGTCCGCTGAATCAGTTTATAACTTTCATTGTTAGCTGACATTAGCTGAATAAAAGGCGCACGCCATGTGCAACGCCTAGTTGTGGCGTGTTCAGTGGTCTTCCTCTTAAACGCAAATTGTTTGGCCACATAATAGGTGCGCGAGGGAGTCTTTTTCATCTCTCTCGCATCCTCCCTTCATGTATCTCCTTTTCTGATTAATTTTCCTCCTTTTTAATATTTGTTAGGGATACACTGTTAGAACGGTTGTTTAAAAATCATTAGGTTGTTTGAAATATGAACCTACCACTGTTGTTTTTAAAAAATGTATGTAAAACATGTGGGGATCTTTTTTTTAAACAACTTACTGTTGGCAGGTTCATATTCTAAACAACCTAATGATTTTTAAACAACTGTTCTAACAGTGTACATACCCCCATCTTCAATATCCTCGAAGCTATGCTCTGTGTATCCTGACAACACTCGCCTATAACTCTTTCGTTTATTTCTTTTATACTTTGCACTTACACATGTATAATTATAATCTAACAAATATTAACAATATTCAAAATATTCAGTGATCAAAATTTATGGAGAGAGAGAAACAAGACATAAAAAAACATTTTCAGAGATAATCAGAGAGAAAGAGAGAGAAAGAGAGGGAAGGCGATATCGAAGAGGATGAAAGATGAAAAAGGAACACTGAGAGAAGAAACATGAAAATTCAAGCATCTTGACAATGTATTGTATTATATTGTACTGTATTGTATTGCATTGTATTGTAAAGTATTGTATTGTATTGCATTGCATTGCACTGTAATGAATTGTGTTGAATTGTATTGAATTGTATTACATTGCATTGTATTGTATTGTATTAAACTTCATTGATATAAATGAACATTTTATTATTTTTTTATATATACATAAGTATAAACATGAGTAGAAATATAAATCGACAATTTTACAAACATAAAGTAGATAACGTTAAGTATATAAACAAAAAACAGAAGAAATATTTGTAGCTGTTAATTAAGAAGATTATTTAACAACAGTTTAAAACTAAATTTCTTTCTCTTTTTCTCAAAATGAAGTATAAAATCAAATATAAAATGACTTATTACCAGACCTGCGTGTCTTGCATGTAAGGAACAGATAATGAGGGAGTGCGGTACCAGCTAATGCCTATAATTTTGTGTTTAGCTTTGCCCTTCGTATCTACAGAGAAGCTTGGCTTTCTTTACTTGTTTCTTGAAAGTTTCTTTTCCTGCACAGCACACTCGAAAATGATTGGAAGGAGAATTCCAGAGTTGAGGTTAATTTAGTATATCGTATATATGGTTCGGTAGGTAAGGACCATTAACATATAATAAATTTACTAGACGAAAAGCAGCACGCGCTTATATCATTACGCTAATAGCATTAGGCCCCGCCTCTTTCGGATCATTTGAAGGTGTTTGAAGGTCGACCTAAGCACCCGTTTTTGTTGCATTATTCATATCTACTGCGCGTGTGGCGTGTATCACTTTTATTATTAGTATGATACTTTGATTTAATGCGCATTTGTTGCGCATTGATTGTGCATCATTGCGCATATTTTTAGCTGATGGGCGTAATGTTTTAAAACATGCACTAACGCACGCGACTCATTGGAATCATCTTACAAAATGAATTATTCAGTTTTGGTCATAAATATTGATGGCGCTTAGGTCGGCCTTCTAATGGATCTGGACAAAATGGCGGAGCTTTAGGGGCCTGGTAGAGATTGCTCTTGGATTTTCTAAATATAAGTTAGAAGAGGTTCTAGTGGATGATCAAAAATAGCTGAATCGACGCGAAACATGTTGACCTGGGGGCGTTTCATCAACATTTGTTGTCTGACAAGTTGTCAGCTCTGACATCTTTCCTTGATTTTGATTGGCTGAGAAGCATCGTTACTATGGCAACTGTCGGATAAAACAGACTTTGTCGGATAAAACATCCGACAAGTCCTTTCATGAAACGCTCCCCAGGTTGGGGGGGGGGGGGGGGGTGAGAGAGTGGAATCTGTAATTTAAAAAGTGTATTTTTAATAAGATAATCTTTCTTTTCTTTACTTATCATTGTTATTGCCTATATAGTTGTTATTATCATACAGCATTTATAGAAAACATTTTTATAAGTTTTTTATAATGTGTGTTTTATCTCAATCATTTTCCATCTTTAAGAATTTCAAGACTTGATTTTCAGTTGATTAATGTGTATTTGTATTTTATTGTTCTGCTTTGAATATGAAATATTTTTGCACTTCGACAATTTTCGTGTGAATTTAGGGCACTCTGGGAGATTATTTCCTGAATTGCACTTAAATAAGAGACTGTCCTGTTGAAAAATCTGAAATGAATAAATGAATGACTAAATAATGAATATCATGTAAAGAAAGACTACGACGCACCTGCTAGAACAATGGGTTCGCATGCATGTGATAGGTAATCAGAGTTCATGCAAATACGGACAGCTGTTTTACTTTATAGGAGCCGAACTAACTATATAATTTATTTTACATTTAGGGACAAGCCAATAATATCACACAGTGAAATGTAAGGAAATATCGTCTGCTGAGACTAAAAGAGGGTTGTCTCATCAAATTTCATATTTTTCAGATCTTTCTGGTCTCAGCAGATATTAAGCTCGTGTATAACTTTGTTTGCTATATGTACTTTTCCCCTATTGTTCTGCCTAGAAAGGTCGATAGCTTGTAGATTTTTATTCTATTTTCAAATAAATATAGCCTGCGCTGTGTTGCAATATATATCTTTAATTACAGTTTAGATTTCATCAAAATATGTAATATTTTGTAAAAAAAAAAAAATCATCAAGCGGAAACACGATTACAAAAACTTTTGAAAAATTAACCACTGGGAATTCTAAGAGGCACTCTCCATTACCTTTTAAAATATGCGAACATAACATAGATCTACTACGTTTTATGCCAAATGATTTTCTACAGGCGCTACATTGCTTTGAGTTGATTTCTCGGAAGTATTTGCGATTATGAAAAGATCATCAGTATTCTAAATCCATATTTTAATAATCTACGAAGTCACAATCAAATGATGAATATTCATTCAAAATCCATACGAGCATTTAAATTGATTCATTATGTTCAGTAATGGATTCAGGGGTAGCGCAGGGGCATGCGCCCCTCGTTATTTTTTCATAGCGCTGAAGGCGCCTCTTGGCTACTTATTTGGAATAATCGGTGCAAAATCTCACATAAAAACGTCAATGGACTAATCGCCATCCCAAATGCTCCGCCTTTCTCATATCCTTCTTCGGATTCAACCAGAGGACATCACCTACAGTTCAAGCAACAACATTGCAGGATCCTTTCCTACTAGCACAACTTCGTCCCCAGTGCCATCTACCTGTAGAGTGTCCTGCCTACACCAGTGGTATCGGCTCCGTCTATTGAGTCCTTCAGGTGCCGCCTTGCACCACTCACCCTTAATTATAGCTCTCCACAATGATGAGACGCATCTTTTTACTCGCACTTTAGGCCTAGTTTAGTTCCTTTTCAACGAACTCATTGTCGTGTGTTCTTGGCATTGCACTCTCAACAATCAAGTACGAGTATACTCTGCAAAGAGGACTGTACTGAACGGAAGAAGAAGAAGAAGGAGAAGAAGAAGAAGAAGAAGAAGAAGAAGAAGAAGAAGAAGAAGAAGAAGAAGAAGAAGAAGATGATGAAGAAGAAGAAGAAACAGAAGAAGAAGAAGAAACGGTGCCATCACATATGAAATCGGCGCCTTCTCACAACAGTGGTGCCGTAGCGTTACTGAAAAGCGGGCGCCGCTTGGCCCCGCGCCCCTATTTTTTTTTTTTCAAACCCTAGAATAGTGATGTTTTCAGAGAAGGTATGGCAACAAGTTATTTGATTCTCTTCATACATCATCTCAACTCTACCCTCCGACCCCCGTATCACCACCATCTTCACAATGTACCCCCTTAATGTAGATAAGCTGAAAATTAATGCACTACTTTCGGTGTCACAGGAGGGATCACTTCGTTTTTGAGGGCTGAATACACAGTTTTTGGTACTAGAATTCACTCTAAAAAGTGGTTTAAAGTAACCTTTTCCTTTCTGAGAGTGCAATTTCAACATTTTAGGACGTGATAAGTGAAGTTGTATATCTTTTCAGGAATCTAGGCAGCATGTTGACCGATGAAAACAACACTGGGTAAGTAGCAGTAAGTAGGGCCCAGTAAGTTGAGGAAAGTTACATCTGATCGTTGTTTACCTTTTGAACTCCACATTAATTCAAGCTGTATACTGCCCAGAATCCTATTGACTTGTTAGTTCCTTAAAAATCCCCCTGATGCTTTCGATCATGATTCTCATTTGCTTGTTGTCCCTAAAACTTAGAAATCATGAGGTATCAGTCATTTGCACATGATGACTTTATCCTGTGGAATCAGTTGCCACAAGAAATACGTAACGTTTCAAGTGAAGGTTGCTTTAAATACTCAAGACTCATTTGCTCGATTTTTTTGGTGGTAGATTTACTTTTATGCTGTAACTTGTTCACTCTGTTTTGTTTTTGTATTCATTATATTTTCTATTCCATTATGCTACTTCTATGCTATTTTCTCCCACATTACGCCTTGAGTACATTAATCATGTGGAGTAGGTGCATAATTTTTAAATAATTCTCTGTATTGAAACAGTTACAAAACTTATGATTTAAATCGGTCTTTCGTTATAATGCTCCTCCCGGGTTGTACATGAGTGTATGAACTGCCCAATAATTGTTTTACCATACATGTATTATTTGTATAATTGACTGAAACAAAAGAGATGAATTTAAAGCTGTGTAGTGCCTGAATGAAAATTAGACGAATCAGAAATCAGAGATTTTGGACTGGCCTGTGAAAAAGGAAAAGCTTCGGGAAAAAAAGGGATTAACTTATTTGGAGGTACTTGTCAGAGAATTCATACACATTACACTTTATTATTTATGACGTTTTAGACTCATTGATGTGGCTCTTTAAAAAAGAAGAAATGATCGTTTTTAGAGTCCCCTACACATACTCCGGCGACAGTTTGCTCCTCTTCAATTTCGTACTCAAATCGAATGCTGAACCTTGGACCAAAAGCTCTATGCACAACCCTCACCTTATAATCTGACCTGAAACTTTACTGCAACCCTGACCGTAAACTTGTATATATCTTTGATGAAATAAAGCCCGGAGCACCTCGTTTTTCATGCATTTTTCTTATAATAAGCCCATCCAGAGACAGGGCATAGTGCCATCGGATCTTAATAACTTCTCAAGGTGAAAGTGTATGGTTAAACCCCTATCCTGAACCTTCCTTGGGGACCCTGTATGTAGTTCGGAAACCATGGCAAAGTAAAACCATTCTTCACTTGGCCCCATCCCTCCAGTTTGTCCATACTCATCTAATTGTACATGGGTCATGTTTCGGGGATATCACTTTAGGATATATAACGCAACACTGACAACCAAAATACTGATAATTCCTTTAATTTCCCGTTTTCTTTACACCGGACATGAAATGAAAGTCAAGGTGTTTCCCTTGTACTTTGTAGCCGATGCAAAAGGTTCACGTCGAGTATCAAACGGTAAAAGCCACCGATGCGTAAATCCAGGGTTTGAAATCTGGGATCGGATGCGTGCCCAACAGATTTATTGTGTTACATTCCAGTATTTTATGAATTCCTTTTGATACTTCAGACTAAGATTTAGGTATTCCTCAAGTTATTTTTTTTTAATCATCTTTTTCTTTGATCTTTTTTTCTTTTAATTCTTCCATTCTTTTTCTTCCAATCTGGTCCCCATGGAAGACCAGTGGCACCATGTTAGTGCAACTGAAAATGGGTTATCCAGCCGTCTCTTTTCTTTACTTAATGTTTTGTTAATTCCTGAGTTTCAATATTTCTGTACAGTATTTCTTTTGTATATGTATATTATGTTCATATTACTTTTGTTATTTTCTTTGTATATTCATGTGATTGTATACTGTTTTTTTATGACGGAAAATAAAAACAAACAAACAAACAAGTTATGTTAATCGGAATGTTTGTTATTCGGATTAAGCTTCCTGATTCTAAACATGAAATCACGTTCATGATTTTTAAAAAATTAAAAAGAATTCGGGTTCGTACTTCCGAAGGTTATTTATACAGAACTTTAACCAAAGTCTTCGTCTGAAGTTTTGAAACTTAAAAAAGGAGCACTCTTTATAAAAGAGGCGTCATGGTAGAGTGGTTCATTCACTTGACTTTCAACCAAATTATCGAGGGTTCGAATCCTGTGCAGCATACCACGAACGTTTGGCAAGACATTAATCCAAGTCTGCCACTCTCCACCCAGGTGCTAAATCGGTACCCGTTATGATGGGAACGTCGATGTGAATAGATCATGAATAGTTGCATGACCCTGTCCTCTCTTTCCCCATGCTCTTCTTTCTTCTATCTCCCCCTTTTTCTTCTTTTTCTCTTTTTTTCCCCCTTTTTTATCACTTCAAAAAATCATAGGGGTCGCCCACCCTGCCTCCCCTGTAGCGCCGCCCCTGATTGAATCCAATGATCGGGGTAATAATAATTTAATGTATATAGTACTAAGAAACGTAGTAAAATGGCTCTACAAATGTAACTATTATTGTTATTCATTCTTTGCAGCATTATGCTTGATGATCACACTGATACAGACAAACGACAAGGTGTCTATGTGATTGACAATGATGACGCGAACTCAGGAAACAAGGTCGCTATTCCTCGTCATTTGGGAATTCTTGATTGCATTTGGCACTTGGTAAGTATGCTGCCATCTCTTCAGGTAGCAAAATCGCCGAACCTCAACTTAGTAAGGATCTCCAATCTCTCCAAATTTTATTGGCCGAGAAAGGAAATTCTTTTTGCCCATTTGATCGTGGGCCCGGATGCACCTATAGTCAAAATTACGTTTATTTTGTAATTACACTTTTGCTCATGCTGACAGTAGTATATTATTCTTGAATTAAAATTATTTCTAAACAACCTTTTAAAGTCACTTTTCCATTCCACAATGTTGCAGTCGGGTTGAGTAGAAACTCTCAAGAACTTTAATAGTGGGCAGGCAATTTGAAGATAAGTACCGGAATTCTTGGACTGTTCCATCAATTAACTAAAGGCCCCTAAATAAAAACTGCCAAGATAGTGAAACCTCGTCACAGTCCTCTTTGTTTGCTTTCATACACAGATTGGGACGATTATTGGCACTGGGATCTTTATCTCTCCGACTGGTGTTCTCCGAGGAGCAGGAGGTTCCGTGGGTGTTTCCTTTGTCCTGTGGGTAGTATGTGCAGTGATCAATGCTTGTGGCGCCCTCACCCTGGCCGAACTTTCAGTCATCGTCAAGAAGTCTGGAGGGGACTTCAGCTTCATCCTGCAGGCCTGGGGACCCTTGATGGCCTTTATTCGGCTATGGGTGATTCAGTTTATCATAACTCCTACCGCTGGAGCTATAGGAGCGATTACCATATCAAGATATTTACTGACACCCTTTTTCCAGTGTGTGGAGCCACCTGTCGCGGCGCTCCTCCTCATCGGCGTCATGTGCATTTGTGAGTTTTGCTTCTAATTTCATTTCACACTCCTTCACTCTTACCAAGAGTTTAACTTACATTTTCAACTATTAACTGAAAGAACAGGACTACCATTCTCTCCCTTCTCTCTCTCTCGCACACACACACACACACACACCCAGCTGTACATCACTATACTACCGAGCACAACAATTGGACTTCTATTGTCCCCTGTCCTCTCAAGGCTGACGGAATAAACCCAAATCCTTTGTTTGACAACTGAGGACTATTGTTTACCAACCGAGGACTATTGTTCTCAGGAATTTTCTTTGTTCACTGTCCTCGCTTGCAAAGCTATACAAGTGCACACACGCACACACACACACACACATACACACACACGCAACTTCTCCATACAGACTACACATCACTGCTCTGTCGTTTTCTTTTCCCTCTCCTTATACGTTTCCTCTCTCACTTCCTGTCTATTTTACTTTTCCGACCCTTCCCCTTCATTTTCATCATGTATTTCTTCTCGTAACAATATGACAATAGTTTATACTTGCCCGGAACAAATTACAGCTAGAACTTCAGACTGTCTAGGTAATTCATAATATGTATAACCATTCCCACATTTTCAAACCACCTTTTTTTCTGATCATTTTGTTCATTTCGTCATCAAAGTCAAATTCATGAACCTTAAGCTTTTTGAAAAACCCCCTTTTTACTACTTTTCTTGTTTTGTTTAATCATTTTGAAAGTAGAAAAGAAAGAATAAATGAATATCATCCGGCTCCCCTTTTCTCAGTGTTAGTCCAGGCGGTGAACTGCATCAGCGTTCGTTTAGCTTGCAAGGTAGCTGGTGTCCTCAGCATTACCAAGATTGTAGGTCTGATCATCGTCATCGTAACTGGCTTCCATAATCTGAGACTTGGTATGTGATGTATATTCCTTATTTATCATGGTCAGTGGCTCACATACAGGAGAGAGAGAGAGAGAGAGGGGGGGGGAAGAGGGAAGGAGAGCGAAAGAAGTTGAATCTGAAGAACTGTCTTACAATCCTCTTAACTCTCTCCCTCTTATTTCCAATGTCCACCTTTGGCTGTTCCCATGATATACTATCAATCGAGGATATTGTTATGAGATACTGCTTTGTTTTGTGTAATGGCCAATTTGTTCAGGCCTCCAACACAGAGGGGAAGGGGAAGGGAAGGCGACTCTTTTTTTTAGGATGTGGGGCACTGTGATCCCAGGCGTTGTTCTTGTTGATTTTAAAAAGGAATAAGTTCTTTACGTTTTTTTGCTTCGTTTAAAGTGTCAGTTTGTACAAGATTTTGTTCAATATCCCTTATCAAGCGAACGTATCATAACATTAGCAAGTAATTATTATGCTTTTCATTCCCTTAAGGTCACACTGAA
>CM057158.1:4665553-4732530 GCA_029962745.1 Echinometra lucunter
TTTTTTAATCGAAATTTAAGTCACGTGTTTTTAAGAACAATGGTTGAAGAGATGTGTCTTTCCTCCTTTATTTCTGAAGTAGTTAAGTTATTCTCTGTAAAACTGATCGTAGGGATATAGGAAACCTTTGCAATGTAATCTACAAGAAAAGTAGCGTATAAGGAGCAAAAACTGATGAACGGAATGTGGAATGTTTACCTTATTTTTGAAAGGCTTTGATTATGGTAAAAAGAAATAATGGCAAAAGACAAGGAAAACTTACGAGCTCTTACGTTTCGAAAAGAAACATTCAGAATAATAGCACACTCGAAAAAGCTGAAATTTTAGATCCCAATATAAATGCGGAATTCATGGAGTAGTCATTTCTCAGCGTTTGCAGTACATGCATGTTAATTATGTAGCAAACAATGTATGAGGACACATTCCATTTATGACCGTCTTCTACGTTTCCTGACTTAAAACTGTAAGATCACAAACTAGTCACAATTCCATCCCCCTTTTGTGTGCACTTTTATTTCCCATCAAATCTAGGATCACGTTTGCTGCTGCTAGAGAAGGTCATTTCCCTGAGATTTTCTCGATGATCTCCATAACCCGACGGACCCCGCTCCCCGCCATCTTGTTTTCCTTCGTCAGTCTCATCTACCTCATCGAGCAGGACGTCATCGCGTTGGTAGAATACCTAAGTTTTGCCGATGTCGTATTTGAAACGATCACCGTAGCCATTGTGCCTTATTATCGATGGAAATACCCGGATATGCCTCGGCCTTACAAAGTAAATTTCTTATGGAATGCCTTTTGTTAACCCTTGACTTGATACCACTAAAGATTATGCAAGGAATGACGACCATTACGCACATCCTTAATTTCAGGCATTTTAGAGAAAAATGTGCTAAACTGTTTTCCGAGAGAAGAAATATAAAAAATTTCCGTGTCATTTATCAATTTAAAAATCAGAGAATGGGATTAGAAAGAATGGTCCACGACAGTTACACAATTTCATTTGCACTTTATAGATGTTATATGTAAAGGGAATTTAAGATGAGGTATATACAGATATAAGACAATTTCCCATCGACTTCATTCGAAGGAAAAGTTGAATGTATGGGTTCTCGACGACATTCATTTTACCTTCGCAGTTGCCTCCCCGATTTCACATAATTATTCCGGCTCTCACTTATATCTGTAAATCATAATCAACTCTGATAAACATATCTCTTGTCAATAATAAATAGGTTCCTCTAGTTCTTGCATTCCTGTATCTGGCCACGTTGATTTTCATCGCTGCTATGTCCCTCTATGCTGACCCGGTGAAGAAAGGCTCTGGTCTTTTCATTGGGTTGATCGGGATCCCAATCTACTACGCCCTGGTACACCCTAAGTACAGGTTAAAGTGCCTTAGACCAGTTTCAGGTAAGTCATTGTCTGCAAGCAATAGACTGCAAAAAGGAAGACATACTGGATATATAGATAAAGCCTTTTTCTGCTGGCGCAATGGGAGTAATGGTGTAGAATTTTGTTCCGACATAGTGGAGGCCTGAAAGTTTATATGGAGAAAGTGTAAAGCAATAGATTTTAATCCGGCAACATTCAATGCGCCACCTGCCGTTTGTTAAAAAAGTTGATACTGGTTAGCTGAATTTCGAATATAAACCCAGCAGTATTTCGTGGTTCCTGACCAACAGTCATGTTGTCACTAATTCCAAAAAAGAAGTCTTGTGGATTTTGAGATTATCGGACTTCGAGTCATCGAATCATATGAATATAGCTAAATCAGAAAATACTATAACAAGAACTATGGGGAAAGGGTATCACACAAATTTCATTTATGTATGGGACGGACCATAGACATATAATAGATTTACGGACCCATTACCATCACCATCACGATCATACACCACAATCACAGTCATCATCATGTTCATCATCATGGTCGTTACCCATTCGTATTACCTTACACGATCTTATACTGTTGTTTGTTATTTGATGTATTTCATTTTTTGTGTATCTCACTGTCGAGTTGTGAAACCCAATATAAAGAAAATCTTCCAGACCCCCACCCCTTTCCATCTCCCGTACAATTTCGTCACCGACAAAATACTGATCCGTGTTATAGTGACGTTTCTCTCAAAATGAATAGTGAATACATCGAACAGTGTTCTAATTTAAATTATCTTTGAGTATTTATTGATCAGAATTCATCATGCATGGGATTCCCATATCAATTATGTTTCTACAAAACATCTGCGCCATTTAAACCATTTTCCACCACGTCGCATGTTATTTATATTGTTAACAGCCTCATCTTGCCCCATATTCTGTATGGGCAAGTACATACATCGTTCTTAGTCGCAGAGAATTCTTCTTCAAAAAAGAGCTTTACGAATTTGTTGTAGCATTTTTTATACTGCATATACATACCAATACCTTATAAATTACATACACTGACGATTCATAATATAAACAAGTATGAAATTGCTGCAATTATCTATCGCTATTTTTCACATATAGTCTTCCTCCATATTTAATTTCATATTTCATATTTCAAATTTCAGAGTTTGTTTTATTGTCCATAATGCAATATAACAATGGAAATTCATTTTGTTCGCACAAATAACAGAAATTCGATGAATTTCACAAAAATTACAACAGCCCAACAATGAATATGAAAAATTGACAAAAATAAATACATACAAAGCAATAAAAAGAAAATTGTGTACCTTCAGGAAGAGGACCCCCCCCCCCCCCCCGAAAACAAGAAGATTTGAATAAATTAGTGTTTAGATATGTCTATTAAATACGCGGATTGATTTCGGAACAAAAGAATTCATAAAGCGTGAGGTTCTGCAGGGGAATGATCTTAGTCGTTTATCTGACCTCATTAAATGATAATTTTTATGCAGAGCATGATCCTCATTTGATAGAATTTCTTTGACCTTTTCGAGAACCCTGCTTTCGCACTCATCCTCTAGACTCCTTTTTTCTTTAGTAATCTTACAATGAACATGTTTTCTTTAAACCATCAAACTCTTGATCGCAATACTCGTAACGCAATGAAATTTTATGAGTGGAAAGTAACATCAAGCCATTTCCAAAAATCTATTCGTCTTTTCGAAGTGTTGTATCCATTTCTAAATTTATATAAAAGAAAGCTGAAGTCAAACCTCGTATCATCTTTCCAATATTTTGTCATCACGTCATCATTGTCTCTAAATTAATTTTCTGAATCAATACCCTACACCTTTGTTGCATAGCATGTCTTTCTCCTTCCGTTGAAGTATCAATACTATGTATTACCATTTGCAATCTTATGAGATCATCACCGTGTCAAACCTCAATGGGCTCTTAATGATGATCTCTTTGTTCTTATTTGTATGAATTCATTTGATGTACCTTGTACTTTGGGCAATTCCGCGTCGGAAAAACAGTCACCTTACTTCACATTTATAGTGAAAACAATCACTTTGATAGCCCTGAATAGGCAAATCTTTGAATTAAATAAAGCTGAAACAATAAAGAATTCCACAATCTTAGTCTGTGTTGGTATAATGCATGTTTGATTTTAAAAGACATGTTTGAAGTTTAAAATTGGTGCTTTTTTTCTGGTAATTCCGTTACAGATGTCGAGGTGTTATACCACAATATCATGAATGTAAGAATAAAACTGTTGGAATGAAAGAGCTCTCATGAAAGAATGGGCATATTTACAGAGTATTAAATGGTGAGAAGGGAGGCAGAGTACAAAAGAGACACAGAAAGTCTAAAAATTAATGTTGGTAACCGAATTACACCATTACCGTGGAATTGCCCTTTTACCTTCATATGCTTTGTATATATTGTAATTTCTACATTTTTAAGGAGAAGAATGAACAGAGAATGAACTGGGTACTTCAGTCTTCCCCACCTGTTGCACTGTCCTCATTGTTCTGATTTCTGTCTAATTACTCCATTAAATCTTTCCTGTTTCCGGCTATTTGTTTTCATGGCTTCTGTATTAGATACACACTATTAAAACGTGTTTTTTTTCCATAGCCATGTATTTATATAGATATATTTTATTCTTTAGTTTCATGGCATGCATGTAATATGTCCATTGCATTATTCATATGTACACTTTGCCAGAGACCAGTGCTACTACAAGCTTAACGTCTTTGTTTTCTTGTCCCTATTTCCATTCTCATTTACATACTCTGGTTTTTGTTCTCGGAACAGGTTTTCCATGTTGGTTTGGGCGTCATATTAATTCTGCATTTTTGACTTGTCATATTACATTTTCATCGTTGTTTGTAAAACTGATATTTTGAAAAATTGAAATGAAATAGAGTTTATGAAATCGTCGATTATAAAATGGTATCGTTATCCCCCCCCCCTCTCTCTCTCTCTCTCTCTCTTTGCAGCAAAGATTACTCGATTCCTGCAGAAGGTGTTCTATTGTGTACGACAGGAGAAGAAGACGTTTTAGATCTCAATCACGTTCATAAAAGGTTCAATAGACATGATAGATAACCTTTGTATTTCTACATATATTCCCGTAATCAGATAATTTGCTATTTTATATCCTGTGTCTATTGAAAAATATAATGATACACGATTATGAGTACCATCCACAATGTTAAATGCAATCATTGTTATAGCAAAAGAAATATGGAATTTAAGCTGTATTCATTTTGCAAACGGGTCATTCTTTGTAAAAAAAAAAAAAAAAAAAAAGGAAAAAGTGAAATTTGTCCCTTCAACTTAAGACTTTGTATATCTTTAAAGACTAATGTCTACAGTTATATAGAGCACATTTTTGTTTGAATTTAAAAACCCAATGATGCTAACTTGCATACTACACAGGCTGAAAATAAAGTTTCAAAAGGCAATTTTCATCATAATTATTTTATTCTCTGAGCATGAGCTTTGAGAGTTGTTAGAACTACATGTCAGTAGTAAAATCATCCTTCCTCGGTCCCTTTGCTACTTATTCATTTGAAAAGAAAGAAGAAACTTGCAGTATGTAGTAATTAAAATGCACAAGCAATTCTCAGGTCACGCACGTGATCCCCAAACTTAAAAAATTGTTATTTGAAAATTACAAGTTAGATAGCCAAAAGCTAATTTGTATGTGCTACATCTCACAAAAAATCATTACCAACATTATTCGTGTTCTCATTGCCCAAATTTGGTCACACACTCTGCACATGCAAGTGCATAACAAAGCAAGTCATTCTTTTTGGTCCTATTTCTGCTAGTTTCATGGCTGTCAGATCTTAGTACTGAATATTACTAGTCTGACGATAAATTAGGTTCTGCTAAAATAAATAAATACCACTGGAAAATAATCAAATAATTACTCACTGGCTAAAGTGTACTTAAATTTAGTCAAGAGCCAACTGCTCAATAAATGTACACAAACAAAGAAATAATTGATTCAGTAATCAAGAAAGTGAATTACATCATTGTATATCACTAATATCATTATATATTATATATCAGTGGTATTTATTCATTTTAGCAGAACCTAATTTATCGTTAGACTAGTAATATTCGGCGATATGTCACAATGCAACTGAAATTTCTTAGCTCCACCTGCATTGTGACAATGACCTCATAATTCTGTTTTCTCTATTTGTCCTTCTGCTTAATCCTTTGAATTGAGTACTATAATCATATGAAGTATGATCATATTGTATTTATCTTGTCTGTATACGCTGACGTTTTTTGCTGCACATTATCACGGAGTCCGAAATCTTGACTGCTTCTGGTTCTTATAGCTATACCTTAGTGTTTATTCAGCTGTATCCTTCAGTAGTTTTAAGGTTTTAGATTATTTTTTTAGCATAGATGGGTGTATGTGCTAGGGGCTGGGGAACTTAAGCTCCTCCCGGAGTTATGAAAATTCTGATATTCAGGCAATCATTTCATGATATTTGGGCAAGGAGATGACCTCATACTTGGGAATAACTGCCTGAATATGAAAATGTTGTGCATTTCTACTACAACCAGTGTGCACATTTTCGCCTGTGAGCGGAGCCATTGAACTCCCAAAACTTTGGTAAATTGAGGGGTATTCAAGCAGCCCCAGTACTCATTTTAATAGTTTTATGAAGTTTGTCAATAATAAGTTTTGTCTTATTTACACCTCATCAAAACAATCAACAAATTTTAAGAGAATAATAAGCAAGGTTTTGAATCATTTAGGGTTATGACTGTACATTTCATTCTTAATGTGTGCCCTCTGCTCCCACCGTCAACCTATATAGAAAAGGCTGATAAGAAATTATCATCTTTTAATTTTTTTGTCATATCAAGCGATGATACTTCATGATAGTCACATGAAAAGCTTCCATCTTTTATAAACATACACGAGTGATTTATTTAATGTGATTGGTACATCAAAGACGACATTACATAATACATTAAATATATACGTAAGATGGTACATATAATGTTTTACTTTAATGTGCTTGTACTGCAGTGTACTTATACCTATTCATGTTCGTCGGTTATTCCTTATTAATAACAGAGAAAGGTGTGTTGTTGAAATAATGAGAATGTGCTTCCAAATAAACGTGTTAAGTAAACAAGCTGAAGATGAATACAATTATATATGTATACAATAAGATGAACAACCTTAGAAAACTTTTAGTTTGATTCTTTGACAGGAACATTCTACTCATGATATAATGAAAAAAAATCTATAAATATGAATAAAAAATGATTGTGTATTCCCTTTGTATTTTTATGCAGAATAGATGCAAAACATCATTTTCTACCATATCCGTAATAATCGAGAAATCACTATACTGCAAAAGCTGACTGTAAAACTAAATATTATAAATTTTTGATAGTTCATAATTTCGTCCCATTAATATGGCATGTCATACAATGGCAGACCCACTCACACACGTGACCCGACATCATGACACAAAATATAATATTAACAAATCTTTAACATAAATTAATGTTGTTTTGTAGGAAATAGTACAGTATACCTACGAATAGCAGCAACTAAATAAACTAAACGTCATTCTGAGTTGTGAGTTTGTATTGTTTTGAGTTGATGCGGGTGTGTATGTTATGTTGTTATTTTCTAATAGGCTTTTCACACCTCAAATTTGGTGGTGTCAGATGAGAGCTATAGACGCAAGTCATGCACTAAATATCCCGCACCATCGTAATCTAGGAGCTTGCCCAGGGAATCGCTGCGTGTGATGTTATACTTGTGGGGCGTGTCGTGTACAGATGCCCCACGCCCGATTGACATAGCTTAGATTTGATTCAAATTGCTTCCAGGTGAAAGTTCTTTTTCATCTTCGCCTGGTATAAGCGATGGAGTTCGGCTTTGTAACCCTTCGGGCTGGTCGAGATTTAGGGATGTAGTCACGTTTTCTTTCGATGGCCTCTGATTATACTGTAGTAACCTAAAGTAAGGGAACGGATAAGAGCGAGTAATATCAGATAGAATATGAGAGACGAAAACAATTATGACGTAATTTGACAGTGGAGAGTGGATGGTATGTGAAGAAAGAAAGATAGAAAGAGAGAGAGAGGGGGGGGGGGGGGGTTGACAAATAAAGTTAGCGGGAAGAGGGATAACCGTGTATTAAACGAGACATACTAAGAGGGAAATTGAGCATATCAAAATAAAAAGCCATGCACTTAAAGCGGCGGTGGTGGTGGAGATGGAGTGTTTATCACGTGCAGAAGTATATAGTCCATGAAAATCTGTCTGAAGTGCTGGGAATAATCGCAGCAATCCATGACCACAACAGAGGATCCCAAGGTTTGGCAACAGGGATGCGGCCCACAAAACGGCCTACACTACCTAAAGGAGAATGAAACCCAGACATCAGTGTGCTTCCAATGAATGAATAAGAACAAGAAGAGTAAACAGTGAAAGTTTGAGGAAAATCGGACAATCTGTTCAAGAGTTATGAACTTTGAAAGTTTAAGTAAATCCTTATTTTGGGGATCCTTGAGTTGGCAACTTTGCCAGCATCTGTGATGTCATTGTGGATAACTCTCCATTCATTTTGTACACAGAATTTCACATTTTCTTCATTTTCAAGAAAAATAGAAATTCTTTTGATTTATTGTTTGAGTATGACATGGCTACAGGCTCCTACAGCAATTCTGCAAGCATTTTGGGAAGAATAATGTTGATTTATGACTTGAAATTTCATATAAATCAATTTTTTTGAAAATTTATGCACAACATGAATGGAGAGTTGTCCACGATGACATCACAGATGCTGGCAAAGTTGCCAACTCAAGGATCCCCATAATAGGGACTTACTGAAACTTTCAAAATTCATAACTCTTGAACAGATTGTCCGATTTTCCTCAAACTTTCACTGTTTACTCTTCTTGATCATCTCCATTCACTAAGAGCACACTGATGCCTCGGTTTCATTCTCCTTTAACAGTACGATTTCTTCCTTTTTTCAAGAAATCAACCGAACAACTTATCAGGAAAACAGTTTTCAATTGAATGAGCTACTCTGTTTGAATAAAACAAATAAATTGAAAATGAAAAAAAAAATCATACACGAATTAAAACATGTAAAGCTACTTTCACATAACTTCACGAATATCTTTGAAAAAAAATGTACCGTACTTACGACTTACCCGTTCAGTGATAAAGGAATGAGAAGGAGAAGAGAAGTCACATAAAAAGTGATCTGAGGCAAGCCAATCTTGACAGTGTATGCGAACAGTCCATTTATGAGGAGGGGCGAACAAACCATCATTAGACTCGTGGCAAGTGATAACAGGGCAAAATACATTCCTGAAAATTTAAGACCGAAACCGAATAATTTTAGCCTTTGGCAACCACTGTAACACAAAATTCTTAGATACAGGATGATCATACATAAAGTCTCAATAATTACTGTTCCCTTTTTGAAATGAATACGTATGTATCAAGTAATTTTCCATAAATTCTTTTATTTTGTGTGATCCAATTTTCGAAATAGTACTCCCTCTTTAAGTTGTTTTAATACTGGGATTTCTTAAGAGACTGAAGAGCGCCATCATATCAAGGACCAACCAACCATCAAACCCAATAATCATGATGATACAGGATCTCTAAACGTCACTTTTGAAAACCACAGAGTATCTCCGATCCCACATTATTGTCACTTGAGCCCACATAGCCCAATCATGCCTATATAATTATAATTATGCAGGTCTAGATTTGGTCTATATTCATATGTTTCTCACTGACACTGGCACTGACGTAGACAAAAAACAAAAAACAAAAAAGGCACAGTTAATACCTAATACTATGTATAGCTAGTAATTTTGTTTTCTTCAAATTTTCGACGCTCCCTGGTGTCCGGTGTCCACGTCAGAATGATCCGACGAGAAAAAAAAGAATCATCTTTCCCCCGACGAAGACGTCAGGGAGCGTCGAAAATTTGAGGAAATAAAATGAACCTCACTGGCTGCAATGCATTAACTGTATCTTGTGTGAAAAAACTTGAACTGTTTTTCTTCAAGGCGTATATTTTGTAACCTTTTAGGCACAACTTTAGACCATTTTCAGTGCTTGGTGTCAAAGAAAGAGGATTCTCACCGTGTTCTCTCTTTGTAACCTCTTGCGAGATGAGATCCTTGCAGAAAGGTATGGTGCTGGTTCTTAGGAAGCTAACAACAGTTGCTGGAAAAGAAGGTCAGAAAGGAGTACATTATTCAGGTTAGATGGACGTGAATACCAGAGCAATTTGTGTACGCATGCGTTTGAGTGTAAACAGACATTGAGATGTTAACATTGATACTTTACGAAAATGACCCTCCCATGATACAAGTTTCCTTGCGAAAAGAATGGAAACTTGGGACTTCAAAGAAACAGAAGAATTAGTCTCGAGTCAGTGAATAATATATTTGAAGAAAAAAATCATGAGGAAATTTCAAGTTTGTCTCAAATAGTAACCATAACGATTTTCATCTAATTTAACTACTGTCCAACCTTCTAATTTTCAGCAAACTTTCATAAATCTGATCCCCTGATCAATCTGCTCTTATTAAACACACTGAGAGCAATTTTTGCACCTAGGTCGGCAGTTGGGGTAAAGATTACTGGGGACAGAGAAAGAAAGAATGATTCAAATGACCTCTGGCAAAACATAAAAAGGGTAAATACATTCATCCACTTTAGTGATACATCTGACGATCTAGCCTAAATGCCTTATGGTTGATCGCTTTTTCCTTTTCTCAAGATCAAAACTGTATCGATTAGATTTAAGTGGACCCGGGAAGCGGATAGGTTGATCCCTATATCCCCGTATTTCTCGGATTTTTTTTTTTTCTAGATTCGGTTCATCTAAGATTCCTTTAAAGAGCAAAGGAAATCTAGGCGAATGTGGAAGACTCGAAGGAGCTTAGGAAGCTCGTGATACATCGTACAACATCGCGAATGTTCGTAAACGTCTAGAATGATTATCCATACCGACAATGGCGAGCTGCACAGTATTCTGTGCCAGTGCTGACGTCACTATTTGAGCAATGAAAGAGATGAGCGAAAAATGAATCAGCCAATATTTCGAAAAGCACTTGAGGAGCTGCTTCACAATAAGCGCTGACACTGTTCGAGGGAGAAAAATGAAAAAAAAAAAAAAAGAAAGAAAAAACATTCTTAGCTCTTAGATCCGACGTCCATATACTTACACAGCATTCTTTGTAAAATAGAATTTCTTCAGCAATATTGATTAATAAGACAGAACATAATCACTTAATCCTAAGAGCGGGGTCTATACGTGAGAATGCTATTAATTACGAATTTAATTACGATGCAAGGACAACAATTACCACATAGGGACGCCCAATTAAAAAAACTTGTGCCTACTTCTGATACTTCATAAATAAGAAAAGCACTTACCTGCTGCGGGAAACAAACAGACGGCGGCAGAATAGTAGCCAACTATATCAGGTGTCCAACAGAACGGGCTTCCAAGACCATAGATGATGATGACGTCATAAAGGCTCTCATTTACAAGAAATATTATGCAAACAATGGTGATCAGACACCATACCCTCCTTCTGGCCTCCGACTTCTTACGGCTGACTATGCCTTGAAGGTTCTTAAACCCTTTACGGAGGACTGTCTTTGCATTGAACTTCTCTCTAGGTGATATCGTCTCCAGGAGTACTCCTGGACATGCTGTGTAAGCTAGATTGAGGACTGATAACGCTACTGACACAGCGAAAGACACGGGGAAATTATCGAGGTACTGTAGGAGAACACCACCTAAAGCCTGGCCGCTTCCCCATCCTGCATACACGGCTAGTGACTGTATGAACATCCTTTGCGTGCGGGAATGGCCGATGGTTGAGTCTGCAATGTAGGCAGTACAGACGGTGGATGCTGCTATTGTGTCGCCACAGATCCCTAAAGTTGTGGCAGCGAGGATGGTCACAGCAAGGGGCAGTTGGAAGACAGAAACAAGGAGATAGGTCAGAGACGCGATGAGATGTCCAGTGGCTGCAAAAAGCAGAATAGGTTTCCGACCGATAAAGTCAGAAGAAGCAACCAAAAGAGGTGCGGTAAGGATGGGCAAGAAAGTCGAAATACTTGATAACCACATGACCCATAGTGCCGTCTCAGAGTTAATCTTAACTTCTAGAGCATCGGACGTGTTTAGAAGGGAGCAGTTGCCACCTTGTCGAGGAACAAAGTTATACTCGTAATCACTAGCAAGAGTTTCTTGAATGTAGAGCGTGCGAAGGGTACTAAGTATCCCTTGGATGGCCAAGACAAGAAAATTGATAGGTTCAGTCGCTATTAATCTAGCCTTGCTGACTTCCTCTGTAATATCCATTCTGAAATCAGTAAGCAGTGACAAATGTTGATGATGAAATATGTAAAGAATGGTAGAGGAAGATTGCCCGGATGAAATATACACGGTCAGTTGGACGCTGATATTTTAGACGTGAAATATAGAAAATAAAAGGAAAGAAATAGAAAGAAACTCTAACCTTCCTTAGAAAGAGTCATAAACCTAGAGTATTCCGAACAGAAGCACAGAACAAAATGTCACATTTAACATTACATGAAGATGGCGAAACCGTGCAGTCAGACGACCAGATATTTATCTAAACCTCTGTAGTCTGAGATTACTACAATCTCAGAAAATGACATTATGCGTTATTCTAAAAATAAATGAACTTTGTCACACTGCGACCTGACCCAAACAGTTTTTTGCTAGATGACAGTGAAGACAAAATTAAGAGAGACCTGCTACCGTTATAGTGACACAAGTCCTTCTGTTAAGACAAAACTTGTCATAAAGCTTCATGTAATCACCACCAAATGCAGGAATGGATCGACACCAACATTATGCTCTCTTCGTTACTTATTTCCACCGTCAAAGTTTCCTATATAGATACAATTTCCGGAAATATGACTGACCTGTAATAACGAACATTTAGGTCAGGTCGAAATTGCGAAAAAAAGACATTGTGATTCATCGGGTATATTAGTTATCAAATTTTTGACAGGGTTATTAGGTGGTCTGCATAGAATCACATCTTAATTTTTCCAGATTTCTTTTTATTCCCCCCCCCCCGCCCCCCCCCCCCCCCCGCCCCCTACTTTTTTGTGGCAACTAATACTCAAAACCGCCCAGATCAATTTTCTTCAAACTTGGGTCTGCTATCAGTCCTAACGAGGACATGCTTAGAAATATTTTCAAGGTCATAGGGTCATTGTGACCAGTTTCAATAATAAGCTTGCAAACGTCGCTTTAATTTTGAAACTTCTTCTTCAGAATTGGTACAACGCTGAACCTGATTATAAGTTGAAAATGTATGAAGATGAATGACTTCGCATCAACGTTTCGCCAGTAGAGTAATTGTGGGAGCACACAAGAACCCCAACTAAAAATTGCAGTACAATCAAGTGTTTTAATATTCAGGAAAGACATTTTTTTCCAATTACAAGATCTTTTGTTCTGTTTCTGAAGTTCAAACTCTCGAATTTATATCTTAACAAATGTTTAAAAAAAACTCAATCCGTGAATAACTATGGAACGCGCCGTGCAGAAAATGAATGATTAATTCCCCAAATCAAAACACAAATGGGAAAACAAAGTTTGTCGGTACTTTGGTACGGTTTAAATTACATTAGAAATGCACCATTAAATTCCTTTTTTTTTTCATTTTTGTTTTGGCTCCTTATTTGTTTTAATCCTTGAGCTGCTCCATCGTGATGTGTATTTTTTTTTATTGACTGAGAGTGTACTTGGTAATGAATTTTGTTTATTCAGTATTGTTTATATCAGTATGCTTGTATTATTTGTATTTTTGTTGTAGGGCCTCCACGGAAAACAATGCTCAACTAACTGATGGAGCCACCCTACCGAAAAAGAGAAATGAATAAATGAATAAATAGATAAATAGATAAAAAATCAATGAATAAGTAAATTAATCTCCAGAACAACATTGTCAATTAACTTTGTAACTAGGTGAAGTTAAAGTCCTGCATAATTAGCTCTATAAAAAATAACTAACGTCACGTCAACGTTGTGTCAGTGGTGCGTCAGAACGATTGTTCCGACGTTAAATGTATATCTCCCAAACAAACAGGGTCTTTCATCTTGCAACTTGGTAGCGTTGTAGTTAAAATAGTTGTAAATGTATCATCAACCCTATTTAAGCACGAATGAACCCTCAGATGTCAACGTTGCGTCAGCAGAACATCAAAACTTATTCCGTTCATCCCACTGTCCTACAAGAATCTGACACATAAGGAAAGACCAACTTCTTGCTCATAATTATAACATTGTCTCGTTTGTTATAGTCGTCATGAGACTTCCCTTGTGTCGTTAGGGAAGCATACTACCCTTTATGACATTTTCCGTCAAAATATCCGCAGGATCCACATTATCATTGTAAATGACTGTCTCATGAATGTGTCAACTGAGATTATCATTATGTTATGATCACATCTCTCTTTATTTTTTGAATATTTCATTCATCTATTTGACATACAGAAAATTCCAGCTTTTGTAACCTGAAAATTGTACTATTGTCATGATTTTCTGATGAAAGAGGGTTATCACTTAATTTTGATGGAAGCTTTTATAAAACTGGTTCGTATTACTTGTTCTTCTGAATCACCCTTTCATGTTCTTGTCTTTGTTTTGTATCATCTCAGTCATGGTTTCTGTTATATTTCTGAGGGTCGTATGTGCAGCCCCTACAGGATAAATGTGTTTCATTCGCTGACTTTAGTTTTCCCTGGGTGAAAAAAGAAGACAAATGGAATAAATAGAAATAAAGATTATTCTAAACATTAAGTTTCGAAACTCATCTACAGGAAATAATCGATGTAAATATAAGTGATTGATATATTTTGCAAAATATTTCAAAGTTTGAACATGTTGATGGTCTGTGACCATTGAAGAATAATTTTGACTCCTTTAAAAAGCCGTAGCTGCCAATGTCGCGCGCAATCCAAACCACGAGAATTGAATAAATAAATCACATCAAATCAAATACACTGCAAGACTCCAAAGATGTTCTAATATCTGTCATTTTTATTATAGGAAGAAGAAATCGCATTTTAGAATGTTTCGACAGACAACAGAATACTGACATTTTATTTTGTATTTTACTTTGTATTACGAGGGTTTTTGTTTGACGAGTTCAGTTTGCGTGGCAGTCTGCTGATCACAGATTCTGGTAACAAAGCGAAACAGCTGATCTAGACCTAATATAATGCAGGTGAGGGGCGTTTTCAGCACTAAAGTGTACCAATCACCAAGAGACATTTTGCTCGGTGTAATCATTAGGGATTCATCGCCACTACACTATAATAAAAATGTGAGCTTTAAATATTACATTGTATCCTATGAAAAAAATTGAGAGTTCAAATAATATATTCCCAATTAACATAAAAGCGACTAGTGAATAGACGCACGGGCATGATCCGAAATCGAACAGCCATTCGATTCCGTACACGTTAAGGGCCGTACGCAGAATTTTGTTCGGGGGGGGGGGGCAAGAATATGTAAAATTTTCGAAGAAACACGGAAGCGATGGAGTGAAGCGACCGAGCTGGTCACGAGGGTACTTTTTGATTTTTTGAATTAAAATTGAAGGATCTGGTGCACACTTTTGTGGAATTGTTAAAATTTTCACTAAAAGATCATTTTGAAAATTTCTGCCCCCCCCCCCCCGCTGCTTACGGCCATGTACAAGGTTTTTTTTTTCTAGTTTCAAAGTTTATTGATTGAAATCCATACATTGAATTATTCTCAATTTTTCACATAATATAACCAAATTTTACAGAATATAACAAAAAAATAACACAGTATATCAGAAAATTTGAGTTGATAACCCATTCCTATACCCTTCGCGAATTGGAGCTAAAATAAAACTACCCAAACCTAGAACAAATTACCTCAAAAGATCATTCAAATATATAAACGCAAAAGCTTACAACGCACTTCCTCCTCATATCAAGTCATATATTCAAATCTGAGATTGTAGAACTGTATAGCGCATGGTCCCCCTCCCCCTCCCCCGAACCCCAACGCTCCCTTATAGGATTTTCCGTTTTTGTTTGCTTGCTTGTTTTTTTTTTCTCACTTATCTTTTTAAGGTTGTATGTTTTCTTTTGATAATACGATTTATTTATTTGCTCATATGTTTGTTTTTACTGTTTTGTCTTTATTTATGTACTTGTTCCGGACCCCACGGAAGACCAGCCTTTCCATGTCGGTTTACCTGAATGAGGGCAATCCACCGTATATTTTGTTTTTATGCTTTTTATGCGGAAATAAGTACTACTACTACTACTACTACTACTACTACTACTACTACTACTACTACTACTGCTACTACTACTACTACTACTACTACTACTACTACTACTAGGCAAGGCTGCAACTAGCAATCATGCAACCTCGGGCCACAAAATTTCGTCCCTCTACGTCAGACACTTGAGGGAACACTTGGCGCGAACTTCAGCAAAACCGGAGGGGGTCAGGTTCACAATTGTCTTAAGATGATTTGACTTGGATTGACCCATTAATAACAACAAAAAGAGGAAATATATAAAATTAGAGAAAACATTCATTAAATTAACAGTTTTCAGTATCATGTTGGCTGTCTATTCCTATCTGGGACACACATTCCACTCTCTCCAGTAGTCTTTATGGTAACGTTGGCTTTCGTTGGGAGGTTGTTGAGATTGATGTTCTCCAGAGTATAATCTTTTGTGATAGTTATTTCATATTCGATGTCTGCCGATTCAAATATGATTTCACATGGTACCTCGAACTCTTCATTGGTTACTGTCCGGTCATGTTGTCATTCTCTGCGAGACACTCAACGTGAAGAGAAGATGTTTATTTATTATTTATTTGTTTATCAAAACATCTTTATACAGGATTACATGTTCAGATATATTGTTTTTTACAAGGTCCTGTTAACATTGAAAATAGATTAAAACTTGAAATAACAGTTGATTAAAGTTCATAAATAGAAAAACTAATATAAAATTTGAAAATTATAACAGTACAGAAAAGTTAAAATCATCATAAATATGAAAAAGCATGAGATGATATCATTTAAACAAAACATTCAGAAAAGATACATTTATTATTTATCTACAATTCTAAACAGAACTTTTTATAAATCATTATGAAAGAATCGACTGTTTGAGTATTTTGTATAAAGTTGGGGATATCATTCCATCTTTTAGCCCCAGGAAATTTAGAAGATCGTTTAAAAATTGAAAGATGAGCTTTAGGTGGTATTAGGCCTACATTTAGACTGTGGGCATTTCATCTGGCAGCTATATCTATAACAAAACATTCAATATCGTTACAAAGTCATGGAGGGGCTAGTCCGTGTATAAATTTAAACATAAGCGTGGCGAGAAAGTAATCCTTTCTTTCATCAATGTCCGCCAAGTTAAATCTTTTGTCGATTGCAATTGCTCGTTATTATTCCACCCTGTAATTTCATCGCAGTTGATTTGCACTTTTTGATGAAGGTGCAATTCAATATCAACATGATCTCCCCAAAGGGATAGACGGATGAACTTCTTTGCCTTCACTTAGGGACAGAGTTCTTACTCTTTTCCCTCCGGAAATGTTGCGCTCCTCGCCGATCTGTCCAATACTTGCTTGTACTGAAACCCGTTTCTTTGTGGGACACTTCTTCTATTTTCAGTACAGGAGGATGAATGTGCTCACGATATACCCTCAATATATATATAGTCGTCAGTGGTGGATTTCAGTGGGAGGTTTACTCCTTTAAACCCAAACTATACTATTTCTTGATTATCATTTTCTGGCTTATCAGAATTTTGTATAATACTTTATAAACAGGCCCCAAGAGTAATATTTCAGCCAAAAATAATATTTCAAAGGTAGTTGCAGCAGAGAGAAAAGAAATATTGACATTTTAAACAAAAAACCATTAGAACGTCTTCTTCTCCTGTTTCACACAGTAGAACAATTTTTGTAGAAACCGCGTTGCTTTCCCTGAGGAAAAAAAAAGAATACACAGAGAGAGTCAAATTGTGAAGAAACAAATTAACACGATGAAATTTTGTTTTGATCTTTAAACACATACTACAAGCATTGCTACTATTTCATTCGGCGAAAACAACCAAGAAAACAGAGTACAAACAATAAACAGTTAACACTGGTTAAGAGAAGAATTTATCGCGAAGGTCTTCTTTTCCCATCCAATCTAATCCATGGTAACATGATACAATGTTGAAGCGAACAACAGTGATGATAATATTAACCCAGAGATGTATAGAAATTATTCAAACAACAGTGGAATATTCAGGAAATTATGAAACTAAAAAGACCCTCCTCTGTTTTCCCTAACTGCATTCCGAAAGTAAGCATCTTGAACTTTGCATTAAATTATAAAGCATATTACTTCTATTAACAGACTGCATAATTAAGTGTGAACAAAATTTGAACTTACCCGAAATTGTTTTTGTACACTGCAGTTTGTATTTCGGATGGACCAGAGCGTAATACACCGGGATAGCTATGAAAGCGACAATGAGGGCGATACTGTTCTTCACAGGACTGGCGTAGAGGGACATGACGGCAATGAATATCAGCGCAGCGAGATATAGGAACGCAAGCACTAGCGGAACCTGGAAAGGTTATAAATATGTATTTTATCAATTCAATAATACTTGAGAATGATAATAACAGAGCAGACGTTAAAATGACATCGATTTGACACGAACAGGGGAACCTCATAGTGAAACATTTACAAAGGTAAATAAATGATCGAAAATGGCTTATTCAAAATTACTAGCATGACAAGTGAAGTACGAATGAAAAATCCAAATTTCTTTAATATTCTGAACAGGTTGAACCTTCAGTTCGTATGATGACAAAAAGTGTTTGAAATAATACTTTCTTCTTTTTTAATGAACATAGAAATGTGTTGACCTATACAAGTTAATTTTTATCAGTTTTATCAGTGACGGAGGCCTTGCGCTTTCTTGTCATATAGGCCCAAATGCGGTCAGTTATGTTTTAAAACCACGATTAAAACCACGATATATATTTTTAAGAACCACACTGAATTTCTATTCTTTTCTTTCTTTACATTTTTCCCTTCCAGTATTGTATCCTCCATTCTCTAAATATTTTAGAGTATTTTTTTTTTCACTCTAGAAGGTTTTTTCAGCTCCTATGATGCTTCCACCAGATTTATTATGATCTACTGCCGGGACAAACTGGGACTGCAATTCGGTCGGGGAATTTTGATGTAACTTTCCAATTCAACCAATTAAGCAGCAGTCAGCCCACAAATCGACCGTCCCCACAATGAGCTTGAATGCCCTGTGGGGAAAGCCCCCCCCCCAAGTCTCAATCGATTGCCAGTCCGCCCCTGTCCACTAAAAATGATTAACATCCCCCCCCCCCCCCGCCCACCATGCATACACTTTCCAAGAAATCTAACCTTATAGGGTCGAGGGATGTCCGGGTATTTCCAGCGGTAGTAGGGCACAATAACGATGGTAACCGTTTCGAACGCGACATCCATGAAACCCAGATACTCCACCAACGCAATGACGTCATCCTCTATCAGATAGACGAGAACGAGAAGGGAAGACAAAATGGCGGGAAGCGGCGTCCGTCGAGTAATGGAGACCATGGACAGAATCTCAGGAAGATGGCCTTCTCTCGCTGATGAAAACTTCACCCTGAAAAAAATTACAACGTATGGCTTTGAAGACTGTATCCTTAATTTGGGCTAAAATTTGATTTAAAATAAAAAGATCACGCGTTATAAAAAGATTACAACGTATAAAAGATATTGCTTTGAAGACTGAATCCTTAATTTGGGCTAAAATTTGATTTAAAATAAAAAGATCACGCTTTATCATTAAATCTGTATTCAAGTGAATATCCATTTCCTCATTTCTTTTCAGTTTTGAAAAGCAGTATTTCAACTGTCTGACGTTGGGCTACGTTTTGGAAAAGGAATATTAAAATAGTCACATATTTAACATCAACGGATCACATCTGTTATGATTTCATGCCACGAAGAATGGCTTTCCGAAGAAGGAAAGCCATATGGAGAAAATTACAGAGAAGAGGGTGGGTTAGCACCCTATTCTCTCGGTATACGTTCACCTGTAGAGTGTAGCTCAACGGAATATCAGTAAAATTTTATTTATTTATTTATTTATTTAATTTCAGGCAAAAGAAACAAATAATGCACAAAGTACAAAGAAAATTGGAAATACCGCCGACTAGTGCCATAGATAAGCAAAAGGAAACAAGTTCTTGTTAAAAAAGGTTCTCCATGTCATGTCATGAATGTAAGCATTATGAGAAATGTCTTCAACTATGATACATATATTTTGAGTTTGTAGTCCTGCGTGTTTGTAGTCCTGTGTGTGCCTTCATAAGATTAAAGGCAACCGCATACTATACGACCTTCGCTTTTTACCTGTGCTATAGCGCCCACAAAAATGGCGACAAAAACGTATTTGCTGCATGTGCTGCAGGTTACTGTTGCTCTAAAGGCAACGTCAAAGATGTCGTCGACGTCGTACCAATTGGATCAAGGAAAAATTAACGGAAGCCCATGACCATTTGCAAAATTCAACATGCCACCCCCCCCCCCCAGACCTGGTCCTACGACTTGGTGACGTCATACCGTAGGTCGAGAGGTCGTACGACCTCAGGGGCCTGTTGCATAAAACTTTTGCCAGACTTTTTTTCTGGCAAAAAAAATGTCTGGCAAATTTTTATGTAATGAAAAACTATGGCAATTTTTTTTTTTTTTTTGCCGTAGTTTCCTCAAATTTTGCCATAAAAAACTCCGGCAAAAGTTTTATGCAACGGGCCCCAGGTCGTGTAGTGTGCGGTGGCCTCTAGACGCGTTCCAATTGGATGATGGCGAACTTGTATTCAGGACGGTTTCGTGAAATGACGCCCAGCGATAAACATGTATATACCTGGATGATCTGTAAATACTGCTATTGATGCTACCAAGAGCGGACAGGGCAACAAAGAACCAAATAATCCAAGACCAATGGAGTTCCAGAGCCTGAACACTGTAGTCCTGGAATTCAAATAAATATGGTATGACTCCTGAAATTGGTAATGTAAAATGATTTGTTTTAATAGAATAAAGGTATCTGTTCCACATATCCACGTGACCACACTATTACCTTCATGCAGAATTATCACGGTCATTCACGATATAGAGAATAAAAGAAGTCAGCTCAATCCCTTAGCAGCCTGGAGTCCGTCTAAAAATAAACTTCGTTAACTAATGAAGTGGTTTGAGGTTGTACTTTACAGAACACGAAAGACTGACTATTTGTTTATTGGGAACTGGGTCAGATACCTGTGCAAGACACAGAGTGCCCTTGAATTTAATGTACGTGGCGAAGGAAAAAGCATTTGCTAATGCCGTTAAAACGGAAATACTTTATTCCATTGCTTTGAAATGACTCAATGTAAATACGGGTAACTTATATTTTCTGCCGGGACCAGGGCCGTCGTCGTTGGGGGGGGGGGGGGGGAAGCCTCAGGCCAAAGGAAACCTCATTAGCATCAGTGCTGTTATTCCTGTTCCCGTATCCTTCTTTTAAAATCAATTTCAGAAATCGATTAATGAAACAATAATTGCTATAAATTCGTTCGAAATTCATGAAGATTTTTATGCTGTGAGGGTTCGGATTTCCGTCACTTCCAGAAATAGAGACTACTTATTAAGTCGAACAAGCTTGGAAATAAAAACGATCAAACGTCAAATAAACATGATCATGAAAGTTCATCTCTGTTTGTAGAAGATATTTAGAAATTCAGCTTTTGTTCTCAGCACAGTGGAAAAATTACCTCGAAATTTTCGGCTATCCACTGCAGCCTTTATCAGCGATGTGACCCGATTTGACCTTTCTGACGTAACCATAATCGTAGACATTCGGAAGCTTCTAGCCATAGCTCGTATCGCCCCCCCCCCCCCCGTTCTTGTTGAGAGAAGGTTGATAAAGGCTGCAGTTAATAGCCGAAAATTTCGAGGTAATTTTTTCAGCGTGTTGAGAAAAAAAGTTGAATTTCTAAATGTCAAATAAACATTTTCATAACAATGATCTTTACCGCTGCTACAGCTTCTGAGTTGAGTATTTGACTTGGTGAGAGTAGGGTAAGATAGGCGACGTTGGCCATGAGATACACTACCGTGATCAATGACATCGAAATGATGATACTCAGTGGGATGTTCCTATAAGTCAAGATAAATTTTGATTAAATCTTTATATTTGGGAAAGTCCATGGTATTTTGGTAAATTTTACCTCTTATGTTACCAAGTATCACTTTCGAAAATATACTGCATAAGAATGTATCATTTCACTTCACATCTACAGCATAATAGGGATGTTTTTTTCTAATACAATTATCATAAATACTTATCATTCTTGATTTGGTTGGTAATGTCCACAACATAGCTTGGACATGCCCCAAAACATATATCCATAATGTTGCGAGACCATATAGGTGGGCAAGTTCACTGACTGTTCCGTACATATACTGGAAACGAAATATCATCTTAGCAAGCACCACTTATGTGGTCGAATCCAAGCTTTAGCAATGCTGTCAATTTGACGGAATCAGCATATTAAAAACTTGACATTTCGGTATTACACTCTTTGTTAGAAAAATGCACCAGTTAGAACACCCCCCCCCCCCTTATTTAGAACCTCCAGAAAAGGGTTCTATAAAGGGTTCTTTATATTTTTAAGAACCCCATAAGGTTCCTTGTCAATCAAAAGTGGTTCTAAAGACCCATTTAGAACCCTTTAGATAACCTGTATGGCTATCAATGGTTCTTTACAGAACATTTAAAGGTTCCAAATATTGGACAAGGATCTAATCAGCACCATTATTTCTAAGAGTGATAATTGACAAGCTACCTTGGAATTGCCAAAGCAAATGTGCTATATGGGCAATTCCACGGTAAGCTTAGGTTATAATTCCGTTACCAACATTTTAAGACTTTCTGTGCCTCTTTTGTACTCTGCCTCCCTTCTCATCATTTAATATTCTGTAAATATGCTCATTCTTTCATGAGAGCTCTTTCATTCCAACAATTACCAGAAAAAAGCGCCAATTTTAAACTTCAAACATGTCTTTTAAAATCAGACATGCATTATACCAACACAGCCTAAGATTGTGGAATTCTTTATTGTTTCAGCTTTTTTTTAAATTCAAAGTTTTGGCTATTAATGGCTATCAAAATTATTGTTTTTACTATAAATGTGAAGTAAGGTGACTGTTTTTCTAACGCGAAATTGCCCATAAAAGGAAGTCATTACATCCTTGTTCATATTTCATATCTCAGTCATGTAGATAACATATCTGTAATGGGAAATTAAATTTCTCAGGTGCATTTCTAATTATTGTGAATCATCCACATTCATGTAATCATATAGTTCTCAGAACAACTTACTTCTCTGGTCTATGTATTTCTTCTGTGACTGAGGTAATCACACTCCTGAAAGTAAAAAGATTAAAAGGAAAGCGCAGCTTGTTGTCATATAACTACATAAATTATTACATTCTCAGTGAAATGCTTTTGCAGTTACTTGCGATTTAATAGAGGATATTTTCCTGTATGTCAACAACAACACAATAAAGCACGAACACTCAGTAACTGAATTATATAAAGAAGGATGAATTATATTCATACCTTTACTAAAATTACCATAAAGCCTTATAGATACCTCCACTGGCGTAAATCCCGGGGGGGGGGGATGGGGGGATATATCCCCCCACTTTTTGGAGAGGGGGGGATGGCGTGTACAAATATCCCCCCCCCCCCACTTTTTAAGAAAGAAAATATATTTTAATTAATCCGTTAGTAAAATCTTTGAATATCTGTCATAAACAACCATCATATTTTTAGAATTTCTATTTGAAAATGCGATTGAAAACCAAAAAAGTGGTTATTTTTGGCTCGCTCGCTTCGCTCGCTCGCAAAATAAATATTAAAATGTGTGTAGGGGGGTCTGTGGGGGTCAGTGAGGGTGTGTGCTTATACTTAAGTGTGAGATCGACAGAAAAAAAAATCGTCAAAAAAGTCAATCATCCCCCCCCCCCCCCCTCTCCTCAGAGTGGATTTACGCCGGTGGATACCTCCCAACACTTCAAAACTCTTCGTGCAAGCACCAGGGGCCTTAAAAGCATAAAAAGAAGGCTTCGGTGGAATTTAAAATAGTTCCATACCATTAACATAGCAGTTTCCGGAATAATATTTGTCCATTATTATTGACCCTCCCCCCCCCCCCCCCCCCCCCCCCCCGCTATATGACGCGGAGTCAACTTCATCACGCTCGAATACACAGTAATAAGATACATACACTTTTCATTTGCATTCCCAAATCTTTCAACTAAAAGAGCTTTATGTCAGCTTTTGTTTAATAAAAAGAACTTGAGAGTTCACTGTTTATTTACACAATCCATGACCTAAAACAAGAACAGATTTGAAGCTCTCACTTCAAAGTACCTTCATCAAAATAAAACTTAAACAAAAATTTAACTATGATCTAAACTGAATACGAACCATCCGCTAAATGCCCACAAGCCTGAAAGCAATCCAGTTGGAAGAAGCGTTGCGTCATAGGAGTCCACATTGAACGCGTTTCGAAAATGTGCAGTGTGACCTTAATCAATAAAATTCAATTTATAAAAGTCAATTCATTTCACTTAGAGTAAATTAATTTCGATTAAATTCAGTTAATTTCAGCTAAATTCAATTCATTTCAGTTAAATGTAATTAATTTCAGTCAAATTTGATTCATTTGAGTTAATTCAGTTCATTTTAGTTAAATTCAATTCATTTGGGTTGAATTTAGTTCAATTCAGTTCACTTCAGTTCACTTCAATTTAGTTCAGTTCACTTCACTTCACTTCAGTTTAGTTCACTTCATTGCTAAAATTCAATTCATTTCAGTTAAACTTAATTAATTTCAGTTAAATTCAATTCATTTCAGTTTATCTGAATTAATTTCAGTTAAATTCAATTCATTTCAGTTAAACTTAATTAATTTCAGTTAAATTCAATTCATTTCAGTTTATCTGAATTAATTTCAGTTAAATTCAATTCATTTCAGTTAAACTTAATTAATTTCAGTTAAATTCAATTTATTTCAGTGAAATCCAATTCCGATCCAATACCAATCCATCTTTAAAGGTATTTGAAAGAGTGCAGTTTCCGGGCGGATACATATGTACAAAGCGTTGCCCACATTGCTCCTCACGTTTGAGGCACTTAAATCCAGTTCAATCAAATTTTATGTCATTCAGTATTAAATTCACAAATCCAATATCAGGAATTAAACGGCTCTAATGCTGCACTGCAAATTTTTAAAAACAATATAATATATATATTTCATCAAAATGTGGCTTGACTTGTCCATTTCATGTCATGTCCGTTACGCCCAAAAGATGTGCATTTCTCAACATCCGTTCAATAAAATTTTGTGAAATTCATCATGTATGTAACTGATAGTTTTATGTGTCTGATAAACTCAGCAAGAACTGTTTAGATGCTGCACATTCTAAAGTGTAATACTCTGAAAGCACAAAAATCTGTCTGATTGTCGTATCCGTTACGCTGGAATTGCCCTGAAATACAATACAGCGTTAGTTTACATAGCGCCCTTCCAGTAGCTGTATTACAGCGCTTTACAAATACATTATACGTATAATTATAACTAAGAAAAATCTAAAATAAGGATACTACATAATACAGCCATTCACGAAGGGTTTGAATATGTATACCTTGTGTCATGTTATGAAGTCCCGTAATGATAAGGACAGTGAGACCAACAACCTTGGTGACGCTGAGGACTCCCGCCAACTTGGATGCCAAACGAGCGCTGATAGAGTTTACCGCCAGGACGAACACTGAGGAAAGGGAATTGGGTCTTTCAATGACAATAATGATTACAATAAGTTTTCTTTCCGAGGGAAAATTTTTGTTGTTTCACATCCATATTGTACTGCACAAATCATAAAGAATGAAGCAATGACAATGAAAACGGAACGTTTGCCTGTATGAATAATATCATTCATTAAGAGTATAATGGCAAAATAATATACATAAAAATTCTGATTAAAATTCCATGACACTCACTTGCTCAAAGTAAATTTAGATAAGTATATTTGCTGTGAAACAGGCAGTAATCTAGAACAAAAGCTCAGCTTGTAATTTTACATCGTCTGAAAGAGATGATCAGTCTTTGATACTAGTTGATTATATTCAATAAAAAGGATGAAAAAGAAACCAGCATAAAATAAACCCTCAGTACTGCCCCCCGGATCCTTCCTGTTCCAGCATGCGTTTAAAACGGTATAATTATGATTGAGATTCATTCTATTACCACAGTCACACCAACAACGCAGAAAGCTGGCCAACAACAGACCGAACAAAAGATTACAGCTCTTCGAATTGCCAAGAAGCGAATGTTTGAGGTGTGAGGTATGAGACAGAAAGAGAGAGAGAGAGAGGGGGGGGGGGGGAGGGGGGAGAAGGAGAAAGAGAGAAAAAGGGAAAAGAAGAAAAGAGAAAAATGATAGAGAGAGGAAAGAGGTAAATGAATGAAGAGCGACTCACGAAGGAAGAAGACACTGAGGAGGCGGGCAGATACGACAGGTGTTTCTTCACACTGGAAGAATGGGGTTAGCAGGTAGCTCGAGATGGTCATAATCATGACAGCTCCACCGCTGGGAACGATGATGATCTCTAGCACCCAGAGCCGGATGAAGGCCATCAAGGGTCCCCAGGCTTGGAGAATGAAGCTGAAGTCCCCTCCAGATTTCTTCATGATGATAGAAAGCTCGGCCATAGTGAGGGCGCCACACGTTTGGATGATGGCACATGCGATCCATAACATAAAAGAGAGACCCACAGAACCTCCCGCACCCCTGAGGACTCCGGTTGGTGAGATGAAGATACCAGTGCCAATTACTAAACCAACCTGTGTCAACACAGTAAATCTTATCATTTCTGCTAGAACTACTCGTCATTACAAAAAAAAAAAAAAAAAAAAACCAAACCAAAAAAAAACAACAACAAACAAACAAACAAACAAAACAAAACAAAGAACACATTCATATTTGTCAAAAATGCGAATTCTACGAGACGGTTAAATACATAACTATGGTTTTCCAAGCCAATTTTGCAACTTTGTCAGTCTAATTCATCTGTTCATATTACGAGCATTCAATCTAAACGATTTTTGCCCGTCTGTGTCGTACGGCAGTTCAAATTTATGATTTAAGAATCATCTTTGGAGGATTCAAATTCACGTTTTTCTTATCCAAATTCACAATTTACGCACGTATTCCATCCAATTAACATCGCATGGTCACCTGATCGCACATTCAAATTCGTTTTGGAGCATCCAATTTAGCGGGTTGTACATTCAATTTAACGATTTCTTCATCGTTAATTGTTATATATCTTTGTATCTTTGTATGTGAGACATGATTTTGCCTTTCAAAACAGAGCCTAAAGCTTTTTTTTTTCTTCTTTAATGGTTCACATGAAAATCGTTTGGTGACTAACATGGCTAAAGGCCTGATCATTTTTTTTTCTTGCATAAATCAGAATTAAAGCAGGTCGAGGTGAAGGCCTAATTATGTAATTAGTTTATTTCTATAATATAAATATACAATGATTACATGATGAGGCTTATGGGGTGTTGCAAGAAGGTTGCAATCAATTGCAAATAATTGATAACTTTGAAACAACCATTCTGATTGGCTCAGGGTCTGCCCTTTTAAGAAGACATGCATGCAACAATGATTTTGATTGGCCAGTGAAAATCAGTTGCAACTTGCAATCGATTGCAACTTTCCCCATAGACTAGACTGTAGAAGATGAGTGAGCAGACATTAAAGGCAAAAATGTCACTTTTCAAAAGTCGCAGGAGTCCTTTGGGGGGATTTGTGAAACAAGATTTTTCTGGCGTTTTTTTTAAGTGTTGTTGATGTTTTTCGAGGTTGTGTCATGGTTGAGTGACAAAATTGCGAACGATGAAGCAATAAATACTGAAAACTTACTGTTTAATGCCGGTAAAAACGAATACCTGGTATTTTCACATAATGTGCTTACTCATGTTGGTTGATGCCAGTTTTTTCCACAAACTGAATGGATTTTGCAGATTTATAGGAAGGTTGAACATCATTTTTCTCAAAAAACTGTGTTCACCCAACTGTGATAAACATGAAAAGTGTCAGGGATAAGCATGACTGGATCAAACAAAGGAAGGATTCAAATTCACCACAGGTTTGTTTCACAGAGCCCCAAAATGACTCTTGTGACTTTTGAAAAGTGACATTTTTGCCTTTAATGTTTGCTCGCTTATGCATGAGTTGACGGATCAATCTCATTTTCACACAGAAGTAAGTCAATAAGTGAAGAAACACTCCTGCCAAATTATTTTGCTCAAAACTTTTTCGTTAAAAAGTTATGCTACTTTGAATTAGCGGGGAGTTACTTTTTTGTTGTGTTTATTTGTGAACGTTGATAGTAAGGACCTTTTGTAGGATTAAAACTAATTTATAAAAGGTTAATTAATTTTTTAGTTAGAGGTGGTGTCAAAGTTTTCCCGCGTCGGAATCACCGCCGCCCCCCCCCCCCCCAGTAATGAGGACTTGTTTATACGCCAATGCAGTTTCAGTCATACCGCCTGTAAAAGTACAAGTACATGCACATCATGTACATGTAAGAGCATTCTACAATCACAGTTACGTTAAGAACTTAAGATACTTAGAGAATTAGGGGTTTTGTTGACAAGAGATGTGCATATTAAAGCTAACAGCAAGTTGTAAAAGGAAGGCCACACAATGCCATTATTCGTAGCAAAAAGAAACTTGGCGTGAAACTGATCAATCTCGCTCGAGCTATGGCCCAATGTTGGCAAACCGTGCATGATGGAATGGATGTAGAAGCCAGCTCCTGAAGCTCGAGCTGATGAGGATGCGTCGAAAACGGCCGGCTACTTTGCAAATTAGCTGGCTATTCTGCAAATAATGTAAGTCCAAGATTTAGGTGGCTTACTTTTCAAGCAAAATAGCTGGCTAATTTCATCTTCATCTGAGAATTCATGGGATCAGAAATAGCAGGCTATTCCTTAAGCTCGAGCCGATGAAGACTCACCTTTTTACTTTATACCTGTCTTTGTCCCGCCTTGAAATTGAAAAGAAGAATGTCATGACATGTGAAGTCCTTACTTTTTAATGAAAATATCATGAAAGAAAATATGCTTCACACTGCAAGCCCATGTTAGTAAACTTTGTCTCAGTAATGTCTTCCTCGTCAATCATAATGGAGCTTAAACAAAGACTACACAGATGTGTAGTATTACTGTTCTGGTACATTTTCTGCATATAGTAGAGTGTACATCTACCATACAAATTATCGTTTTCATCTGTCCACTGTGAAGTGGGTCTGCCTTCAAAGACTACAGCTAACATGCTTTGGGCAAATTCAATAAGATATCAAAGTACTTTTGTAATATGGAATTTTTTTATTTGAAACCCCTCCTTATCTATTTTTCTTTCTGTTTGGCACAGGTCATTCATTTTGCAGAATGGGGCCATAAAAGGGAATGGAATGGTGGTTTTACAGCTGTCAGCTTTTGGTACGAATTGAAATCTGCATAGTGGCGATGTGTTAAAGGTGAAACAACCACACAGGACTGTACTATAGTATAGGGTAGGCCTACATGTACATGGTTTTATTACACTTTCATTAAATGACCCGGAAGTGATTATTCACTAACATTCCCCGTACTCGTCATTCATGAAGGGGGGGGGGGGGGGGAGGAGAATGCTCTTTCTATTGCAGCAGCCAAAAATTCTGGAATAAGCTTCCCATATCACTTCGCAGTATCGCAACATACATTTATTCCACATTTAAAGACTTACCTACTAATTATTTCATATCGTCCTCGTTTTTACAAACCGACGAATCCGCGAACGTGCGCAGAAACGCGCGTTGGAGAAAACATTTTTTACAAACAGTTGAATCGTGTTTGAATGGCCAGTAATTTCTTATTACGTATTATTGCGCATGGTGACATATACTAAATTTAAAATCAAAGTCATAATCTTTCTTTTGTGTATATATCGATGGATGAAATCTTGCAAAGAAAGCAAATTGCATTATTTAAGAACACCTAAATCTATAAATGAGTTTTCCTCCTATTCACGTTTTCATGGTTTTTGTGCAGTGCGCACGGATTCGCTGGTTCATAAAAACGACGATGATAATATCTAACCCTGTATTTCCTTATTAAAGTAGCATAAATTAATTTTGCGTATATATGTAAACATTGTAATTACTTTGTAACTACCACTTTTTAATTTTTTTTTTATAGTTAAATAGAGTATAGTAAACTTGTAATGAAGAGAACTGTTGCTGGCCTGGGCTAGCAAGCGTCCATGGACAGTGTGTATGCTCTAGGCCTATATAACTGTGCATCGTAACTGTCTAAATAGGGTAGGTCTACGTGTTTCGGGCATAGTATTAGTGTGTCTGTACTTATTATACTGAATAATTATAGATGTTTATTATATCATCATGATCATTGAATTTTGAGTTATTGTTTCCAGAGGATATATTGACAATCGCTTTCACACTTTATTTTATAAGATATCTAGAATGACGAATACCTGTGGCAAATTGCAGTATTGTCTTATACATTTTCATTCTATCCCTATTTTGGAATATACATTATAATACCTCCATTTATCATGTTTACAGAACACGTTCTTAATTACTCACAAAGTGCCAGATGCAACCGAAAAGTCCCAGATGTCGTGGTATGGCAACTTTGTCGCCATGCTCGTCCCGTCTCTCACCATCTTCATCGTGACCATCAAGATGGTTGCTCCTACCAAAGACACGTTTAAAAGAAGACATTATCCCGTAGATTCATATACGTTGCGGCAAGTGTTCGGCTATGTTATCACCGGCTTTAAAGTAAGATCAGAATAGAACTTTGACCTTAATTATACCCAGTTAAACGTACAGTATTTCAAAAATTATATCGGAGCCAGGCCCGTAGCCAGGATTTTTCAAAGGGGAGGGGGGGGGGGTGCGTAAGTCAAGAAAAGGGATCTTTTGGGGAGCATGGGTGTCGATTTTTATTCTTGGTTGGATGGCCGATTGACGCCGAATATCCTCGGCGACCGAGCGGGGGAAGGGGAGGTTCAAAAGTGAAGGATTGACTAAGCGAAGGAGCATCACAGAGATAAGGGTGTTGCTAGAATATTTTGAAAGGGGAAGATATCTTCCGACAGTTTCGTTGCATTCTAAGTCTATAATCTACCGTCCCTCCCATACACCACACAATAAATTGTTTTCAAACAATATCGCAGAGGTAGGTCCTCATAAAAGGGTTTTTGCAAACTTTTTTAAAAGTTACACACTGTAGCAGTGCGTAGGTGATTTCAAAATTATTGTAACTTTTATTTTGAGGCTTAGTATTAAAATACGTTCTTTTGAAAAAGTGGACCTTTCAGATTTTTAGGGGGGTGCGGGGTACGTACGCACCCGACGCCCCCCCCCCCCCCCCTTGGCTACGGGCCTGGTATGCAGTGAGTTTTGAATCCGGAGAACGTAACTCATGCACATTGTATAGGCCATAGAGTTTTCGGGATTTAACTATATAGCTTAGAGTTACATACGCACTATGTAATTAAATTGTATAGATTCTAGTTAGTCTATGCTTAACACAAGATGTTAGTCTTTAACTGCTCGATCCGAGTAGTAGTAGTAGTAGTATTTATTTTCCATTTAAAAAGTACATGTATAATGCATATAATTGTATCATAATGGTTAAAACGGCTGGATAGCCCACATTCAGCTGTGCATGGCATGACACAGCTGGTCTTCCGTGGGGTCCAGGGAGCATAAAATTAGTCATTACGTACATGAAAGTTTAATAAGGACTGCTATGTTCATTAACGATAAATGTTGTATTACATTACTTTTTTGAAAATTATAATATATATTATATTTAGATGAAAAAAAAGAAGGATTCAGATTGATAACAAAAACTTTTAATGGAATTTGGAGGAGAAAAGGTTATTACTGTCTCCTTTCCACGCGTACGGTAGACTAGTTGGTTCACTGAAGGGATCACTCATGAATAATTCATAAATCTTCAGTCGCCATCCTAAAATTCGCGGCCCGCTGCAATATTTTTTCGAAGTCGAATTAAGAATAAATAAAAGAATTGTAAAGCAATGGTTTATTTCTTGTATAAATACCACCAAACAAGAGTTTAATAACAATAAAGCAATGCAGAATGATAACAGAAACGCATCAGATATAGTAGGAAATACAAGCCATCTCTATTGGAACCATGGCGGTAAAGGAGAAACATGAGAACGGTATGATCCATTTCGTAAACGCGAGTCAAAGAGTTTTTAAAAATGGTATGAAAGTTGGTCAGCTTGAAATGCGGCTGTTCAAAAGAGCCCCCCCCCCCCCCCCCATTATATTAAGGCAGAGCAACACATTCTAAAAAGGATTGGTCATAATGACCAATACTTTGGTTAATATGTGTACGACCAAAATATTGGTAAAGACTGACCAATATGATAGTCAATGTTAAATCATTGGTTAAGATGTACCAAAATTTTGGTAAATATTTGACCAATCTTTTTTAGAGTGCAGGTGAGTGGTGTTTTTAACTGTACAAATCACAAAAAGACATTTTGCTCGGTATATAAGAGATTCATTGTCACAACACTATAATCAAAATATGAGATACTTCTATGAAGAAAAATTGAGAGTACAATAAATACATCCCCAATTCACGACTAGTGAGGTAGACGCGTGGGCATGAATAAGGGCGTTCACCGAATCGAACAGCCATTCTATTCCGTAGACGCCCTAACTGTGATGTCTTATGTTGTCCTTTATTTTCTTCAAACTCCTAAACGGTTAATCCCTGGGCCATTCTCTGGAAAGTGAAACTTTTGGTCACACACGTGACCATCTAATTTTGCCTCATTGCTCGAAAATTAGATAACATGTTTTAATTCTCTTATTTTAACCAGTTTTTTTTTTTACATGAAAAAGGGTTCCCCTTTCTCTGATAAGAATAAATAATTTCTCAACTATAATGTGCTTACAGAGTCATTTAAAATGCCCCCTTTTTGAGTGGTCACACACGTGACCGACCCAATTTTCACCTCTAAAAGAACAGAATGTTCATTCATTTATGGAAAATTGCTTTAAAACTTTTAGAGCAATCCCCATCATGCAGTAATGAAAAAGGGAAACTTACATTCCCAGAGAAATGCGAGAAAAATAGGTTCGAATACCAACAAGTAAGACCCATTTTCGTGCGAAGTCACACACGTGACCGACCTAACTTGACTTCTGAAAGAAAGATGATGTACTCTCTTCTAAAATAATTGCCTTCATTCTATTGGGGGTACTACAGGTATTTAAAATTACCAAATGAGAGACTTCTGCTACAAGATAAATAATGACAAATTAGTTTTGAATCAGCTATCTTTCATGATTTGCGTCACACACGTGACGGAGAATGGCCCCCTATAGATTGGTTATTATTCACACATACCAGCTGTACACATTTTTTTTTTTCAGGTGATTGTTGCACTTCAGAACTTATAAGTCGCACCAGAGGTACGACTGACTGCCGACTTCTGACGCCCAATTTTGTTTCGTTGTATTTGACACAACAATGAAAAGGGCAACCTCCACCTTCAAAGATCATCCAAAAAGGGCTATACCTTTCATAAAAAACTTTGTTTTTTTATTATATAACACATTAGTACTCTCGTATATATCATAGTGCAATATCGTGTGGGCTGATTGTGGTTCGGCTAAACTCAGTTCTATTTTTAAACTGCAAAAGAGAGCTATCCGCATTTGTTCAGGATCACATTACTTGGCTCACAATGACCCCCTATTTCATAAACTTAAAACACTAAAAATTTTCGATTTGAATACTATCCAAGTAACAACCATTATGTTCAAGTATATCAATAATCAACTTCCATCGTTCTTTGACAACATGTTTAAGTTCAATAGTTCTGTCCATTCCTACCCAACTCGCATATCTGGAAATTTCCATCATACAAACCCCAAACTATTAATAACTCACAAATCCATTAGACATCATGGTCCAGACATTTGGAATAATTTTCCCGACAATATCAAATCTTGTTCCACCATATAAAGCAACACTTTAAAAAATATTATACAGTCTCATGCGCCCCACACTCCAAGCTAGTAAAATGCCCACATGTTAAATCGTGATTTATTCCTTTTCTCTTACTCAACTGCACTGCACCTGCACCCGCACCTCCACTGCACCCACTTGATCAATACATAGGGAGATACTATAACTATGTCACGAAATTATTTTACATGAGGCCGCCATCCATTTCAAGCCTAACCGCTCACGATGGCGGTCTCCTGCGTTCTATTATTTACTTCTTTAGTTTAACGTATATCATTACATTCTGTATTCTAGTTGTATCCTATTGTTATATTATGTTTACCTTGTAACAATTATATTGTACTTGACATTTCATTTATGTAATATTTAGGTAATATTTATGTAAACATGTATATTTTATGTTATGTTCTTTGAAAAGTAAGCAAACAAACAAAATGAATAGGACCCAGTTATCAATTATTAACCTACCAAAATACACCCTCAATATATTACACCATCAAGGTATACTCCTCACTGGTGGATTTTAATGAGAGGCTTACTCCTCCATACCCTTTCGAACCCAAACTACTATCTCTTGATTACACGTATCATTTTCTCGCTCATCAGAATTCTGTATAATACGTTATAAACAGGCCCCAACAGTAATATTTCGGCTAAAAGTAATATTTCAAAGGTAATTTCAGCAGAGAGAAAAGAAATATTGACATTTTAAACAGAAACCATTAGAATGTCTTCTTCTCCTGTTTCACACAGTAGAACAATTTTTGTAGAAACCGCGTTGCTTTCCCTGCGAAAAAAGGAATATAAAAAGAGTCATATTGAGGACAAAACTACATAAAATGTAATACCCTGAAATTTTGCTTGGATTTTTAAACGTATAAGTAATAGAAGAATTAAAATCGAATTCTATATTATAGAGTAATAGGATAACAACAATCCCAGTTGGTAGCAGAAATCAATGAAGCATGCTTATGATTTTTATTATCACTATTATATCATTATTTTATTCGGCGAACCTGGCGAAGAAACCAAGAAAACAGAATACAACCAATAAATTTATAGTGACATGGACACCAGGAAAAGACAAAATGGTGAGCTTAATTTCTACATCGCGAAGGTCTTCTTTTCCATCCATGTGACTTGTAACCAATCCATGTTAGCATGATTAATTAATTACAGGGATAATAATATAAACCTAGAGATGTGTAGAAACTATTATCACAACTATATTTTCCCCAACTGCGTCTCGAAAGTAAGCATGTTGAACTTTGTGTCAGAAATTTGTGAAGCGTATTTTCCCATCAACACACAGGAAAATTAAGTGCTTAGAAGTGAACTTACCCGAAATTGTTCTGATACACTGCAGTTTGTATTTCGGATGGACCAGAGCGTAATACACAGGGATAGCTATGAAAGCGATAATGAGGGCGATACTGTTCTTCACGGGATTGGCGTAGAGGGACATGACGGCAATGAATATCAGCGCAGCGAGATATAGGAATGCAAGCACTAGCGGAACCTGGAAAGGTTATAAAGATACACTTTATTCATTTGAAATGCTTGAGAATGATAACAGGGCAGATGTTAAATGACATTGATTTGACACGATCAGGGGGATCTCGTAGTGACACATTTACAAAGGTAAATAAACGAACACGGCATACTACTAAGTATATAAGTCAGAATTACTACTAAGTACGAATGATAACGAATCGAATTTCATTGATATTCCATCCGGGCTGAAACTCAATGTTAAAGCCAGAGCGAACTGGCACCCTTGTATGGAATTTAAAATAGCGCCCTCTCAATCCTAAACTACTGATTTTGTCCCCTTTTTGCTCCCAGCATGCTCTATTCTGATCAATGAGAGCTTTATTTTTTGAGTAACATCTGTTAAAATGTATTTGTATTCATACTAAGGAAATTCACGAGAAGCCACAAAGGATATAATGTTTCTAAGAGTCTCTGGTTTTGAGTAGCCGTAAGTTGGCGCTGTTGTAAATACATCATAATAAGGGTCAGTTCATTGTTCCTTTAAAACGTGTTTGAAATACTGTACAGAAATATGTTGACCTACAGGTAAATCTTTTATCAGTGGCGGATTCCTTGCGCTTTCTTGTAAGCCCTTGTAAAAAAGGACCATGGCAATTTGATTGTACTTGCATGGTACATGTATTTTCGTGGTGTTGATGGTAATGTTGTCAAAATACCATGGTACCCACGATACATTTCATGCAGGGAGGTTTTGCAAATATCGTCCCATATGCGGTCAATTGTTTTTCAAAACTACGATTATACGTGCCACAAAATTAACTAAGATACCCGACAGTAATCCTTGATTAATCATTTTTGAAGAACCAAATCGGATTTCTTTTATTTTTCTTTATAGGCCTTTATATATATATACCCGTGTGTCTCAAAAAAACGTAATACTTTTGAAATGGTTGCCAAATTGAGCATATGTAATTTTATGAAGAAATGTCGATATGTATAGAAAGCTGAAGGACAAACCTTTCATATGATATGAAAAATTGGAAAAAAAAATCATGCTTCGATGAACAGTGTTCACTTAAGTTAGAGGTATGAAAATGTGCCTGCGCAGGATTTTTCCTTCCAATTTTGGACAGGTAAGTTACTTGTAGCTTACAAAATAAGGTCGATATGAGATATTCATGATCGATGGATCAACAGGATATTTTGAATACCTTGAATACCATTCCTTTTTCTCTGTTATTTATCAATCCCGAAACACCACCGCCCACCCCCCCCCACACACACACACACGCACACACACTTCCACTCCCATCTTATTGTATCATTGATCTGGTAGATGTGAACGGGATTAAGGATGAATGAGAATTGGCTAAATTGAAATATTCCAAATCATAATTAACATTACGCAACCCACTGTCCTCCCCCTCCCACACACACACACACACACACACACACACACACACATACAACCTTCTTCCTATCCTCTCACCTACTCCTTCCTTTTTTATCACTTTTCTTCTGAAAGTTTGGTGGATCATTTTTTTTCCATTAATAATCAAATTATTAACCAGTCACTCATTTTGATCAAAAGAGAAGGGGTCTGGTATTTTCAATGCATAATGAATGATGTACTTAGCTATTACATGTTTGGGTCATTCATAAAACCTGAATAAAATGTGATTGATGATCCACCAAATTTACGGAAGAAAACAGATAAAGAAAAGGCAAGGGGTAGGTGATGGGATGGGAAAAGGTTGTGGGGGAGGAGAGTGGGTTGCATGTCGATTATGATTTTGAATATTTCAATTAAACATTTTCCAATTCTTCCTTCATCCTGTTCACATCTACCAGATCAATGATACATTAAGATGGGAGTGGAAGTTGGTGTGTGTGTGTGTGTGTGTTGTGTGTGGCATGGGTGGTGTTTGGGGATTGATAAATGACAGAGAGAAAGGACTGGTATTCAAAACATCCTTTTAACTCTTAATCCATCGATCATGAATATCTCATATCAAATTTATTTTGTATGCTATACCTGTCCAAAATTGGAAGGAAAAATCCTGCGCAGGCCCATTTTCATACCTCTAACTTAAGTGAACCCTGTTCATCGAAGCATGATTTTTTTTCAATTTTTTCATTTCATATGAAAGGTTGGTCCTTTAGCTTTCCATACATATTGACATTTTTTCATGAAATAATATATGCTCAATTTGGCAACCATTTCAAAAGTGTTACGTTTTTTTTGAGACACACGGTATATATATATGATTTCAAGATTACATCCTGCATTCTTTAAATGTATTTAAAGTTTTTCACTCTGGATGGTTCTTCAGCTTCTAGATGCTTCCACCAGATTTATCAAATTTTCCACCAGGGTCAATTGAAATTTTTATGTAACCGGCCTATACAACATATTAAGCAGCAGTCAGCCAACAAATCGACCGTCCTCCATGCTAAATTTGAATGGTAGGAGGGAAAAGCCCCCCCCCCCCTCAAGTCTCAATCGATTGCCAGTTCGCCCCTGTGCACTTTAAAAAAAAAGAATAAAGAAACCCCCACCAAATGTATATAAACTTTCCAAGAAATCTTACCTTATAGGGTCGAGGGATATCCGGGTATTTCCAGCGGTAGTAGGGCACAATAACGATGGTAACCGTTTCGAACGCGACATCCACGAAACCCAGATACTCCACCAACGCAATGACGTCATCCTCTATCAGATAGACGAGAACGAGAAGGGAAGACAAAATGGCGGGAAGCGGCGTCCGTCGAGTAATGGAGACCATGGACAGAATCTCAGGAAGATGGCCTTCTCTCGCTGATGAAAACTTCACCCTGAAAAAAAAAAGGAATACACTAAAGATATAACTTTGAAAGACTGTATCCTTGCTTTGGGTTAAAATTTTATGAAAAAATATCACAAAATGATCACACGTGATCATGGTGATTATTAAATCTGTATTCGAGTAAATATTTATTTCCTCATTACTTTTCATTTTGAAAAAGCATAACTTCAGCTATCTGATTTTGGGCTATGTTTTGGAAAAGGTGTATTGAAATAGTCACATATTTAACATCAACGGATCACATCTTTTATGATTTCATTTTATGATTTCATGCCACATTTAAAAAGGAAAGGCAAATGGAGAGAGTTAAAGAGAAGGGGGTGAGTTAGCACCCTATACTCTCGGCATACGTTCACCTGTAGAGTGTAACAGCAACGGGATATCAGTAAATGTCATGAATGTAAGCATTTTGAGAAATGTATTCAACAATATGATACATATATTTCGAGTTTATAGTCCTACGTGGCTTTTCATTAGCACACGTGTGCCTTCATCTTATTGCGATGCTCGTAATAAGATTAAAGTCCACCGCACACTATACGACCTGAGGTCATACGACCAGGTCGTACGACCTGACACCGCACAGTATGCGACCTGACCTTCAGGACGACGTCGTACCAAGTGGGTAAAGGAATGGATAAATCAACGGAAGCCCACGACCACTTGCAAAATTCAACATGCCAACTTCCCCCCGCCCCTCCCCCCAACCCTTCCCCCCCCCCCTCCCCCCCCCCCTCCCCACCCCCCCCTCCCCCCCCCCGACCTGGTCCTACGACTTGGTGACGTCATACCGTAGGTCGGGATATCGTACGACCTCAGGTCGTGTAATGTGCGGTGGCCTCTAGACGCCTTCCAGTTGGATGTTGGCGAACTTGTATTCAGGACGGTTTCGTGAAATGACGCCCAGGGATATACATACCTGGATGATCTGTAAATACTGCTATTGATGCTACCAAGGGCGGACAGGGCAACAAAGAACCAAATAATCCAAGACCAATGGAGTCCCAGAGCCTGAACACTGTAGTCCTGGAATTCAAATAAATATGATATGACTCCTGAAATTAGTAATGTAAAATGATAAGCCTCAGGCCCAAGGAATCCTCATTAGCATCAGTGCTGTTCTTCCTGTTCCCGTATCCTTCTTTTAAAATCAATTTCAGAAATCGATTAATGAAACAGTAATTGCTATGAATTCGTTCGAAATTCATGACGATTTGTACGCTGTGAGGGTTCTGATTTCCGTCACTTCCAGAAATAAAGACTACTTATTAAGTCGAGCAAGCTTGGGAATAAAAACGATCAAACGTCAAATGAACATGATCATGAAAGTTCATCTGTGTTTGTAGAAGATATTTAGAAATTCAACTTTTGTTCTCAACACGGTGGAAAAATTACCTCGAAATTTTCGGCTATCCACTGCAGCCTTTATCAGCGATGTGACCCGATTTGACCTTTCTGACGTAACCATCGATGATCGGGTCGTAGACTTTCGGAAGCTTCTAGCCATAGCTTGTAGCGCCCCCCCCCCCCGTCCTTGTTGAGAGAAGGTTGATAACGGCTGCAGTGGATAGCCGAAAATTTCGAGGTAATTTTTCCAGTGTGTTGAGAAAAAAAGTTGAATTTCTAAATGTCAAATGAACATTTTCATAACAATGATCTTTACCGCTGCTACAGCTTCTGAGTTGAGTATCTGACTTGGTGAGAGTAGGGTAAGATAGGCGACGTTGGCCATGAGATACACTACCGTGATCAATGACATCGAAATGATGATACTCAGTGGGATGTTCCTATAAGTCAAGATAAATTTTGATTAAATCTTTATATTTGGGAAAGTCCATGGTATTTTGGTAAATTTTACCTCTTATGTTACCAAGTGTCACTTTCGAAAATATACTGCATAAGAATGTATCATTTCACTTCACATCTACAGCATAATAGGGATGTTTTTCCTAATACAATTATCATAAATACTTATCATTCTGGATTTGGTCGGTAATGACCACAAAATAGCTTAGACTTGCCCCAAAACATATAGCCATATATGTTGTGAAACCATATAGATGGGCAAGTTCACTGACTGTTCCATACATATACCGGAAACGAAATATCATCATAGCCAGTACCACTTATGTGGTCGAATCCAAGCTTTAGCAATGCTGTCAATTTGACGGAATCAGCATAAAACTTGACATTTCGGTATTACACTCTTAGTTAGAAAAATGGGCAAGTTAGAACCTCCAGAAAAGGGTTCTATAAAGGGTTCTTTATAGAACCCCAGAAGGTTCCTTGTACAACCAAAAATGGTTCTAAATACCCCTTTAGAACCCTTTAGATAACCTTTATGGCTATTAATGGTTCTTTAAAGAACATTTAAAGGTTCCAAATATTGGACAAGGATCTAATCAGCACAATTTTTTCTAAGAGTGATAATTGACAAACTACCTTGGAATTGCCAAAGCAAATGTACTATATGGGCAATTCCACGGTAAGCTTAGGGTGTAATTCCGTTACCAACATTTTTAGACTTTCTGTGCCTCTTTTGTATTCTGCCTCCCTTCTCATCATTTAATACTCTGTAAATATGCCCATTCTTTCATATGAGCTCTTTCATTCCAACAATTACCCGAAAAAAGCGCCAATTTTAAACTTCAAACATGTCTTTTAAAATCAGACATGCATTATACCAACACAGCCTAAGATTGTGGAATTCTTTATTGTTTCAGCTTTTTTAAATTCAAAGTTTTGGCTATTCATGGCTATCAAAATGATTGTTTTTACTATAAATGTGAAGTAAGGTGACTGTTATTCTCTAGCGGAATTGCTCATAAAAGGAAGTCATGACATCCTTGTTCATTTTCATAACTCAGTCATGTAGATAACATCTGTAATGGGAAATTAAATTTCTCAGGTGCATTTCTAATTATTGTGAATCATCCACATTCATGTAATCATATAGTTCTCAGAACAACTTACTTCTCTGGTCTATGTATTTCTTCAGTGACTGAGGTAATCACACTCCTGAAAGTAAAAAGATCAATAGGAAAGCGCAGCTTGTTGTCCTATAACTACATAAATTATTACATTCTCAGTGAAATGCGTTTTGCAGTTACTTGCGATTTAATAGAGGATATTTTCCTGCATGTCAACAACATCAAAATAAAGCACGAACACTCAGTAACTGAATTATATAAAGAAGGATGAATTATATTCATACCTTTACTGAAATTACCATAAAGCCTTGAAGCATCCTAATACTTCAAAATTCTTCGTGCAAGCACCAGAAAACTTCAAAAGCATAAAACGAAGGCTTCGGTGGAATTTAAAATAGTTCCATACCATTAATATAGCAGTTTCCGGAATAATTTTGTCCATTATTCTTGACCCCCCCCCCCCCCCTCCCACGCTATATAACGCTGAGTCAACTTCATCACACTCGAATATTATAGTCATAAGATACATACACTTTTCAGTTGCATTCCAAAATTCTTCAACTAAAAGAGCTTTATGTCAGCTTTTGTTTGGGAAATAAAAAGAACTTGAGAGTTCACTGTTTATTTACACAATCCATGACCTAAAACAAGTCAGATTTTAAGCTCTCACTTCAAAGTACCTTGAAATTATTTATCAAAATAAAACTTAGACGAAAATTTAACTATGATCTAAACTGAATACGAACCATCCGCTAAATGCCCACAAGCCTGAAAGCAATCCAGTTGGAAGAAGCGTTGCGTCATAGGAGTCCACATTGAACGCGTTTCGAAAATGTGCAGTGTGACCTTAATCAATAGAATTCAATTTATAAAAGTCACTTCATTTCATTTGAATTAATTTCAATTAAATTCAGTTAATTTCAGCTAAATTCGATTCATTTCAGTTAAATGTAATTAATTTCAGTTCATTTCAATTTAGTTCACTTCACTTCTGAAATTCAATTCATTTCAGTTAAACTTAATTAATTTCAGTTAAATTCAGTTCATTTCAGTTAAACTGAATTAATTTCAGTTAAATTCAATTCATTTCAGTTAAACTGAATTAATTTCAGTTAAATTCAATTTATTTCAGTGAAATCCAATTTCGAACCAATACCAATCCATCTTTAAATGTATTTGAAAGAGTGCCGTTTCCTGGCGGATACAACATGTACAAAATGTTGCCCACATTGCTCCTCACGTTTGAGGCACTTAAATCCAGTTCAATCAAATTTTATGTCATTCAGTATTAAATTCACAAATCCAATATCAGGAATTAAACGGCTCTAATGCTGCACTGCAAATTTTTAAAAACAATATAATATATATATTTTATCAAAATGTAGCTTGACTTGTCCATTTCATGTCATGTCCGTTACGCTCAAAAGAAGTGCATTTCTCAACATCCGTTCAATAAAATTTTGTGAAATTCATCATGTATGTAACTGATAGTTTTATGTGTCTGATAAACTCAGCAAGAACTGTTTGGATGCTACACATTCTAAAGTGTAATACTCTGAAAGCACAAAAATCTGTCTGATTGTCATGTCCGTTACGCTGGAATTGCCCAGAAATACAATACAGCGTTAGTTTACATAGCGCCCTTCCAGTAATTGTATTACAGCGCTTTACAAACACATTATACGTATAATTATAACTAAGAAAAATCTAAAATAATAATACTACATAATACAGCCATTCACGAAGGGTATGAATTTGTATACCTTGTGTCATGTTATGAAGTCCCGTAATGATAAGGACAGTGAGACCAACAACCTTGGTGACGCTGAGGACTCCCGCCAACTTGGATGCCAAACGAGCGCTGATAGAGTTTACCGCCAGGACGAACACTGAGGAAAGGGAATTGGGTCTTTCAATGACAATAATGATTACAATAAGTTTTCTTTCCGAGAGAAAATCTGTCTTTTTTGTTGTTTCACATCCATATTGTACTGCAGAAATCATAAAGAATGAAGCAATGACAATGAAAACGGAACTTTTGTTTGAATGAATAATATCATTCATTAAGAGTATAATGGCAAAATAATATACATAAAAATTCTGATTAAAATTCCATGACACTCACTTGCTCAAAGTAAATTTAGATAAGTATATTTGCTGTGAAACAGGCAGTAATCTAGAACAAAAGCTCAGCTTGTAATTTTACATCGTCTGAAAGAGATAATCAGTCTTTGATACTAGTTGATTATATTCAATAAAAAGGATGAAAAGGAAACCAGCATAAAATAAACCCTCAGTACTGCCCCCCGGATCCTTCCTGTTCCAGCATGCGTTTAAAACGGTATAATTATGATTGAGATTCATTCTATTACCACAGTCACACCAACAACGCAGAAAGCTAGCCAACAACAGACCGAACAAAAGATTACAGCTCTTCGAATTGCCAAGAAGCGAATGTTTGAGGTGTGACTGAGGTATGAGACAGAAAGAGAGAGAGAGAGGGGGGGGGGGAGGGGGAGAAGGAGAAAGAGAGAAAAAGGGAAAAGAAGGAAAGAGAAAAATGATAGAGAGAGGAAAGAGGTAAATGAATGAAGAGCAACTCACGAAGGAAGAAGACACTGAGGAGGCGGGCAGATACGACAGGTGCTTCTTCACACTGGAAGAATGGGGTTAGCAGGTAGCTCGAGATGGTCATAATCATGACAGCTCCACCGCTGGGAACGATGATGATCTCTAGCACCCAGAGCCGGATGAAGGCCATCAAGGGTCCCCAGGCTTGGAGAATGAAGCTGAAGTCCCCTCCAGATTTCTTCATGATGATAGAAAGCTCGGCCATAGTGAGGGCGCCACACGTTTGGATGATGGCACATGCGATCCATAACATGAAAGAGAGACCCACTGAACCTCCCGCACCCCTGAGGACTCCGGTTGGTGAGATGAAGATACCAGTGCCAATTACTAAACCAACCTGTGTCAACACAGTAAATCTTATCATTTCTGCTAGAACTACTCGTCATTATAAAAAAAAGGCAAAGCAAAACAAAACAAGACAAACAAAACAAAACAAAGAACACATTCATATTTGTCAAAAATGCGAATTCTACGAGACGGTTGAATACATAATTATAGTTTTCCAAGCCAATTTTCCAACTTTATCAGTCTAATTCATCTGTTCATATTACGAGCATTCAATCTAAACGATTTTTGCCGGTCTGTGTCGTACGGCAGTTCAAATTTATGATTTCAGAATCATCTTTGGAGGATTCAAATTCACGTTTTTCTTATCCAAATTCACAATTTACGCACGTATTCCATCCAATTAACATCGCATGGTCACCTGATCGCACATTTAAATTCGTTTTGGAGCATCCAATTTAGCGGGTTGTACATTCAATTTAACGATTTCTTCATCGTTAATTGTTATATATCTTTGTATCTTTGTATGTGAGACATGATTTTGCCTTTCAAAACAGAGCCTAAATGCTTTTTTTTTCTTCTTTAATGGTTCACATGAAAATCGTTTGGTGACTAACATGGCTAAAGGCCTGATCATTTTTTTTCTTGCATAAATCAGAATTAAAGCAGGTCGAGGTGAAGGCCTAATTATGTAATTAGTTTATTTCTATAATATAAATATACAATGATTACATGATGAGGCTTATGGGGTGTTGCAAGAAGGTTGCAATCAATTGCAAATAATTGATAACTTTGAAACAACCATTCTGATTGGCTCAGGATCTGCCCTTTTAAGAAGACATGCATGCAACAATGATTTTGATTGGCCAGTGAAAATCAGTTGCAACTTGCAATCAATTGCAACTTTCCCCATAGACTAGACTGTAGAAGATGAGTGAGCAGACATTAAAGGCAAAAATGTCACTTTTCAAAAGTCGCAGGAGTCCTTTGGGGGGGATTTGTGAAACAAGATTTTTCTGGCGTTTTTTTAAGTGTTGTTGATGTTTTTCGAGGTTGTGTCATGGTTGAGTGACAAAATTGCGAACGATGAAGCAATAAATACTGAAAACTTACTGTTTAATGCCGGTAAAAACGAATACCTGGTATTTTCACATAATGTGCTTACTCATGTTGGTTGATGCCAGTTTTTTTCCACAAAATGAATGGATTTTGCAGATTTATAGGAGGGCTGAACATCATTTTTCTCAAAAAACCGTGTTCACCCAAACTGTGATAAACATGAAAAGTGTCGGGGATAAGCATGACTGGATCAAACAAAGGAAGAATTCAAATTCACCACAGGTTTGTTTCACAGAGCCCCAAAATGACTCTTGTGACTTTTGAAAAGTGACATTTTTGCCTTTAATGTTTGCTCGCTCATGCATGAGTTGACGGATCAATCTCATTTTCACACAGAAGTAAGTCAATAAGTGAAGAAACACTCCTGCCAAATGATTTTGCACAAAACTTTTTCGTTAAAAAGTTATGCTACTTTGAATTAGCGGGGAGTTACTTTTTTGTTGTGTTTATTTGTGAACGTTGATAGTAAGGACCTTTTGTAGGATTAAAACTAATTTGTAAAAGGTTAATTTATTTTTTAGTTAGAGGTGGTGTCAAAGTTTTCCCGCGTCGGAATCACCGCCGCCCCCCCCCCCCCCCCCCAGTAATGAGGACTTGTTTATACGCCAATGCAGTTTCAGTCATACCGCCTGTAAAAGTACAAGTACATGCACATCATGTACATGTAAGAGCATTCTACAATCACAGTTACGTTAAGAACTTAAGATACTTAGGGAATTAGGGGTTTTGTTGACAAGAGATGTGCATATTAAAGCTAACAGCAAGTTGTAAAAGGAAGGCCACACAATGCCATTATTCGTAGCAAAAAGAAACTTGGCATGAAACTGATCAATCTCGCTCGAGCTATGGCCCAATGTTGGCAAACCGTGCATGATGGAATGGATGTAGAAACCAGCTCCTGAAGCTCGAGCTGATGAGGATGCGTCGAAAACGGACGGCTACTTTGCAAATTAGCTGGCTATTCTGCAAATAATGTAAGTCCAAGATTTAGGTGGCTTACTTTTCAAGCAAAATAGCTGGCTAATTTCGTCTTCATCTGAGAATTCATGGGATCAGAAATAGCAGGCTATTCCTTAAGCTCGAGCCGATGAGGACTCACCTTTTTACTTTATACCTGTCTTTGTCCCGCCTTGAAATTGAAAAGAAGAATGTCATGACATGTGAAGTCCTTACTTTTTAAATTAAAATATCATGAAAGAAAATATGCTTCACACTGCAAGCCCATGTTAGTAAACTTTGTCTCAGTAATGTCTTCCTCGTCAATCATAATGGAGCTTAAACAAAGACTACACAGATGTGTAGTATTACTGTTCTGGTACATTTTCTGCATATAGTAGAGTGTACATCTACCATACAAATTATCGTTTTCATCTGTCCACTGTGAAGTGGGTCTGCTTTCAAAGACTACAGCTAACCTGCTTTCGGCAAATTCAATAAGATATCAAAGTACTTTTGTAATATGGATTTATTTTTTATTTGAAAGCCCTCTTTATCTATTTTTCTTTCTGTTTGGCACAGGTCATTCATTTTGCAGAATGAGGCCATAAAAGGGAATGGAATGGTGGTTTTACAGTTGTCAGCTTTTGGTACGAATTGAAATCTGCATAGTGGCGACAACCATACAGGACTGTACTATAGTATAGGGTAGGCCTACATGTACATGGTTTTGTTAAACTTTCATTAAATGACCCGGAAGTCATTATTCACTAACATTCCCCGTACTCGTCATTCATGAGGGGGGGGGGGGGGGGGGGGGGGAGAGAATGCTCTTTCTATTGCAGCAGCCACATTTAAAGACTTACCTACTAATTATTGCATATCGTCCTCGTTTTTACAAACCGACGAATCCGCGAACGTGCGCAGAAACGCGCGTTGGAGAAAACATTTTTTTACAAACAGTTGAATCGTGTTTGAATGGCCAGTAATTTCTTATTACGTATTATTGCGCATGGTGACATATACTAAATTTAAAATCAAAGTCATAATCTTTCTTTTGTGTATATATCGATGGATGAAATCTTGCAAAGAAAGCAAATTGCATTATTTAAGAACACCTAAATCTATAAATGCGTTTTCCTCCTATTCACGTTTTCATGGTTTTTGTGCAGTGCGCACGGATTCGCTGGTTCATAAAAACGACGATGATAATATCTAACCCTGTATTTCCTTATTAAAGTAGCATAAAGTAATTTTGCGTATATATGTAAATATTTTAATTACTTTGTAACCACCACTTTGTTGTTTTTTTCCTTTTGTTATAGAGTATAGTATACTTGTAATGAAGGGAACTGTTGCTGGGCTACCAAGCGTCCATGGACAGTGTGTATGCTCTAGGCCTATATAACTGTGCATCGTAACTGTCTAAATAGGGTAGGTCTACGTGTTTCGGGCATAGTACTTGTGTGTCTGTACTTATTATACTGAATAGTTATAGATGTTTATTATATCATCATGATCATTGAATTTTGAGTTATTGTTTCCAGAGGAGATATTGACAATCGCTTTCACACTTTCTTATTATATAAGATATCTAGAATGACGAATACCTGTGACAAATTGCAGTATTGTCTTACACATTTCCATTCTATCCCTATTTTGGAATATACAATATGATACCTCCATTTATCATGTTTACACAACACGTTCTTAATAACTCACAAAGTGCCAGATGCAACCGAAAAGTCCCAGATGTCGTGGTATGGCAACTTTGTCGCCATGCTCGTCCCGTCTCTCACCATCTTCATCGTGACCATCAAGATGATTGCTCCTACCAAAGACACGTTTAAACATGTTAAAAGAAGACATTATCCCGTAGATTCGTAGACGTTGCAGCAAGTGTTCGGCTATGTTATCACCGGCTTTAGAGTAAGATCAGAATAGATCTTTGACCTTACTTATCATGCTTATACAGTTAAACGTACAGTATTTCAAAAATAATATCGGAGCCAGGCCCGTAGCCAGGATTTTTCAAAGGGGAGGGGGGGGGGGGGGATGCATAAGTCAAGAAAAGGGATCTTTTTGGGAGCATGGGTGTCGATTTTTATTCTTGGTTGGGTGGTCGATTGACGCCGAATATCCTCGGCGACCGAGCGGGGGAAGGGTGTGGAGGTTCAAAAGTGAAGGATTGACTAAGCGAAGGAGCATCATAGAGATAAGGGCGTTGCTAGAACATGTTGCTAGAACATTTTGAAAGGGGAAGATATCTTCCGACAGTTTCGCTGCATTCTAAGTCTATAATCTATCGTCCCTCCCATACACCACACAATAAATTGTTTTCAAACAATATCGCAGAGGTATAGGTCCTCATTACTTTAAAAGTATTTATAGGGGCCTCGAAGTTGTTTTCTTTTTATATCGGGGAAATGACACTTCTGTTAAGAGAATAAACCACCCTATTTCGCTCGCTCGCAAAAATCTAAGTTCTTACTGTACAAGAAATGTTATTTTGTCATCAAAATATATTCTGGGCCTATAAAAAATCTGAATAACGGTTTGGCAATATCGCTATATATGACTCTATTTCAGCTCCTTGTTGGTTCAATTGTTCACTGTCCCAAACCATCTGTTCTGGATATTACATAAGCGACCAAAGCAAGCGAAGAAAACACACTCAATTGATGATAAAGTATATTTCGTCATAAAAAATACACTACAGGCCTATATATCAGTTATCTAAATTTCATATCCGGTCAACTCACTTGCATGCCCAATTTGTTTGCATTGTCAGACTATCATCTATCCAATTATTATACGAGGGAGCGCAGCGAGCAAGGAAAAATGCATCCATTTAGTCTTTGATACGCTTCAAAGATATCTAAATACTAGTAGTAATATATTCGATCGCCAATATGCCGCCTTTTGGCAAAATTCGAGGATAGTTTGACTCCTCGCTCTCTAAATGATATTCGTACATGTTGCTGCTGAGGGAATAAGAGTGCTTGCTGCTCGAAAATATCTAGTTTCTTAATTTTATGAGCGAGAGTAGCGAGCAAGAGAGAAAATGGACTTTTTACATACCGAGAACAGGTTCTTCTATGTGTATAGTTAGTCCATTTTCATGAATTTAGCAACATACATTGGCATCTTTCTTGCACCCTCGCCTGGATCCGGCACGCAATAGGCTATTGGTGACATCACAGATCATTGTCACCTGAAAATTCATAATATAATATATTTCTGGTCAACTTGCCGCTCGACTCCTTGCAGTTATTACCAGAAAAAGAGTATTACAGTAAAAGAAAGTGCGAATCAATCTCCTTTCATAAGAATATTGATACCAGTTATGGTAATGGTTAATACCAGGCCCCTAAAGCTCCGCCATTTTGTCCGGATCCATTAGAAGGCCTACCTAAGCACCCACAGAAATAGAAGACGTCTTCTATTTCTGTGTAAGCACCACGCATATTCATGATTAAAAAAGAGTAATTAATTTTGTAATGATACCCGCGCGTGCTGCTTATATCTAGTAAATAAATATACTTAAAATATGATTAGAAGAATAGTATAACATTAGATAATAGAGACAAGATGCACGTTTTGGAGATAAATGGTCCACATTGATGCGTACATCAGCGTACTCATGAAAGGATTTTTGCAAACTTTTAAAAAAGTTACACACTGGAGCAGTGCGTAGGTGATTTCAAAATTATTATTTCATTTTGAGGCTTAGTATTAAAATACGTTCTTTTGAAAAAGTGGACCTTTTGCGGGTGAAAGTTTAATAAGGACTGCTTTGTTCATTAACAATAAATGTTGTATACATTATTTCTTTGAAAATATAATATATTTTAGATGAAAAAAAAAGAAGAATTCAGATTAATAACAAATACTTTTCATGGAATTTGGATGAGAAAAGGTTAGTACTGTCTCCTTTCCACGCGTACTGTAGACTAGTTGGTTCACTGAAGGGATCAGTCATGAATAATTCATAAATCTTCAGTCGCCATCCTACGACTTTAAAATTCGCGGCCCGCTGCAATGTTTTTTCGAAGACGAATTAAGAATGAATAAAAGAATTGTAAAGCAATGGTTTATTTTTTGTATAATGCCACCAAACAAGAGTTTAATAACAATAAAGCAATGCAGAAAGATAACAGAAACGCATCAGATAGTAGGAAATACAAGCCATCTTTATTGGAACCATGGCGGTAAAGGAGAAACATGAGAAAATGAATTTTCCTATTAGTTTTGTACACAAAAACGTCTTCAGGCTAACATGAGGTCAGAAAAGATCACATGACTCGGCAACGGTATGATCCATTTTTGTAAACATGGTAAACGCGAGTCAAAGAGTTTTTTTAAAAAAAGGTATGAAAGTTGGTCACCTTGAAATGCGGCTGTTCAAAAGAGCCCCCCCCCCCCCCCACCATTATATCAAGGCAGAGCAACACATTCTAAAAAAGGATTGGTCATAATGACCAATACTTTGGTTAATATGTGTACGACCAAAATATTGGTAAAGATTGACCAATATGATAGTCAATGTTAAATCATTGGTTAAGATGTACCAAAATTTTGGTTAATATATTTTGACCAATCTTTTGTACATATCACAAAAAGACATTTTGCTCGGTATATAAGGGATTCATTGTCACAACACTATAATCAAAATATGAGATACTTCTATGAAGAAAAATTGAGATAAATATATACCCAATTCACGACTAGTGAGGTAGTGAGGTATATATCATATTGCAATATCGTGTTGGCTGATTGTGGTTCGGCTAAACTCAGTTCTATCTTTACACTGCAAAAGAGAGCTATCCGCACTTGTTCAGATTCACATTACTTGGCTCACAATGACCCCCTATTTCATAAACTTAAAACACTAAAAATTTTCGATTTGAATACTATCCAAGTAGCAACCATTATGTTCAAGTATATCAATAATCAACTTTCATCGTCCTTTGACATGTTTAAGTTCAGTAGTTCTGTCCATTCCTACCCAAATCGCATATCTGGAAATTTCCATCGTACAAACCCCAAACTGTTAATAACTCACAAATCCATTAGACATCATGGTCCAGACATTTGGAATAATTTTCCCGACAATATCAAATCTTGTTCCACCATAAATTCCTTTAAAGCAACACTTTAAAAAATATTATACAGTCTTATGCGCCCCACACTCCAAGCTAGTAAAATGCCCACATGTTAAATCGTGATTTATTCCTTTTCTCTTACTCAACTGCTATCTACTGCACCTGCACCCGCACCCGCACCTGCACCCGCACCTCCACTGCACCCACTTGATCAATACATAGGGAGATACTATAACTATGTCACGAAATTATTTTACATGAGGCCGCCATCCATTTCAAGCCTAACCGCTCACGATGGCGGTCTCCTGCGTTCTATTATTTACTTCTTTAGTTTAACGTATATCATTCTGTATTCTATTTGTATCCTTATTGTTATATTATGTTTACCTTGTAACAATTATATTGTACTTGACATTTCATTTATGTAATATTTAGGTAATATTTGTGTAAACATGTATATTTTATGTTATGTTCTTTAAAAAGCAAGCAAACAAACAAATGAATAGGACCCAGTTATCAATTATTAACCTACCAAAATACACCCTCAATATACACCATCAAGGTATACTCCTCACTGGTGGATTTTAATGAGAGGCTTGCTCCTCCATACCCTTTCGAACCCAAACTACTATCTCTTGATTACACGTATCATTTTCTCGCTCATCAGAATTCTGTATAATACGTTATAAACAGGCCCCAACAGTGATATTTCAGCCAAAAGTAATATTTCAAAGGTAATTTCAGCAGAGAGAAAAGAAATATTGATATTTTAAACAGAAAACCATTAGAACGTCTTCTTCTCCTGTTTCACACAGTAGAACAGTTTTTGTAGAAACCGCGTTGCTTTTCCTGCGAAAAAAGGAATATAAAGAGAGTCGTATTGAGGACAAAACTACATAAAAATGTAATACCCTGAAATTTTACTTAGATTTTTAAACGTATAAGTAATAGAAGAATTATAATCGAATTCTATATTATAGAGTAATAGGATAACAACAATCCCAGTTGGTAGCAGAAATCAGTGAAGCATGCTTATGGTTTTCATTATCATTATTATATCATTATTTTATTCTGCGAACCTGGCGAAGAAACCAAGAAAACAGAGTACAACCAATAAACAACTAAGAGTAGAATTTATAGTGACATGGACGCCGGGAAAAGACAAAATGGTGAGCTTAATTTCTACATCGCGAAGGTCTTCTTTTCCATCCATGTGACTTGTAACCAATCCATGTTAGCATGATTAATTAATTACAGGGATAATAATATAAACCTAAAGATGTGTAGAAACTATTATCACAACTATATTTCCCCCAACTGCGTCTCGAAAGTCATGTTCAAAAGTAAGCATGTTCAACTTTGTGTCAGAAATTCGTGAAGCGCATTTTCCCATCAACACACAGGAAAATTAAGTGCTTTGAAGTGAACTTACCCGAAATTGTTCTGATACACTGCAGTTTGTATTTCGGATGGACCAGAGCGTAATACACCGGAATAGCTATGAAAGCGACAATGAGGGCGATACTATTCTTCACAGGACTGGCGTAGAGGGACATGACGGCAATGAATATCAGCGCAGCGAGATATAGGAATGCAAGCACTAGGGGAACCTGGAAAGGTTATAAAGATACACTTTATTCATTTATTCAATGCTTGAGAATGATAACAGAGCAGACGTTAAATGACATCGATTTGACACGATCAGGGGGATGTCGTAATGACACATTTACAAAGGTAAATAAACGAACACGGCTTACTACTAAGTATATAAGTCAGAATTACTAAGTACGAATGATAACGAATCGAATTTCATTGATATTCCATCTGTGCTGAAACTCAATGTTAAAGCCAGAGCGAACTGGCACCCTTGTATAGGATTTTGAAATAGCGGCCTCTCAGTCCTAAACTACTGATTTTGTCCCCTTTTTGCTCCCAGCATGCTCTATTCTGATCAATGAGAGCTTTATTTTTGAGTAACATCTGTTAAAATGTATTTGTATTCATATCAAGGAAATTCACATTAAGGAAATTCACGAGAAGTCACAACGGATAATGTTTCTAAGAGTCTCTGGTTTTGAGTAGCCGTAAGTTGGCGCTGTTGTAAATACATCGTAATAAGGGTCAGTTCACTGTTCCTTTAAAACGTGTTTGAAATACTGTACAGAAATATGTTGACCTACAGGTAAATCTTTTATCAGTGGCGGATTCCTTGCGCTTTCTTGCAAGCCCATGTAAAAAAGGACCATGGTAATTTGATGGTACTTGCATGGTATTTTCGGGGTGTTGATGGTAATGTTGTCAAAATACCATGGTACCCACGATACATTTCATGCAGGGAGGTTTTGCAAATATCGTCCCAGATGCGGTCAATTGTTTTTCAAAACCACGATTATACGTGCCACAAAATTTGCTAAGATACCCGACAGTGATCCTTAATTAATATTTTTTGAAGAACCAAATCGGATTTCTTTTATTTTTTTTTATAGGCCTATATATATTTATATATATATTAAGATTTCAAGATTACATCCTTCATTCTTTAAATGTATTTACAGTTTTTCACTGTGGACGGTTTTTCAGCTTCTAGATGCTTCCACCAGATTTATCAAATCTTCTACCAGGGTCAATTGAAATTTTGATGTAACCGGCCTATACAACATATTAAGCAGCAGTCAGCCAACAAATCGACCGTCCTCCATGCTAAATTTGAATGGTAGGAGGGAAAAGCCCCCCCCCCCCCCCCCAAGTCTCAATCGATTGCAAGTCCGACCCTGTGCACTTTAAAAAAAAATAAAGAAACCCCCACCAAATGCATATAAACTTTCCAAGAAATCTTACCTTATAGGGTCGAGGGATATCCGGGTATTTCCAGCGGTAGTAGGGCACAATAACGATGGTAACCGTTTCGAACGCGACATCCATGAAACCCAGATATTCCACCAACGCAATGACGTCATCCTCTATCAGATAGACGAGAACGAGGAGGGAAGACAAAATGGCGGGAAGCGGCGTCCGTCGTGTAATGGAGACCATGGACAGAATCTGAGGAAGATGGCCTTCTCTCGCTGATGAAAACTTTACCCTGAAAAAAATAGAATGAAGAAATTACTTTAAAGGACTGTATTCTTTCTTAAACCAAAAATTTTGTAGAAATATGGGTCAGAAAAGATTATCAAATAATTATATATTCAAGTAAAAATTAATTTTTTCATTTCTTTAAATTTTGAAAAGCATAACTTCAACCACGGGCTACGTTTTGGAAATGCTCTTAAAAGTAACATCTTAAACCTACATATTTAACATCAAAGGATAAAATCTTTTATGATTTCATGCCATGTTCTTAGATAGAGAGATAGAGAGAAGGGAGTTAGTTATTACTCTATACTCTCGGTATACGTTCACCATATTCACATGTAGATCTAGTGTAGCAGCATCTGGATATCAGTAAATGTTATGAATGTAAGCATTTTGAGTTAGTAGTCCAGGTAGCTTTTCACGTAACCATTATTAGCACAGGTGTGCTCTCCTCGTATTGCGATGCTCATATTATTAAGACGTGTTTCAATAATATTAAAGGTCTATTTACAAACTTGTATTCAGGACGGTTTCGTGAAATGACGCCCAGCGATAAACATGTATATACCTGGATGATTTATAAATACTGCTATTGATGCTACCCAGGGCGGACAGGGCAACAAAGAACCAGATCATCCAAGACCAATGGAGTCCCAGAGCCTGAACACTGTAGTCCTGGAATTCAAAAAAATATATGTCTCCTGAAATTATTAATGTAAAATAATTTGTTTTAATAGAATACGGGTATCTGTTCCACATATCCACGTGACCACACTACTATACCTTCAGAATTATCAAGGTCATTAAAGCCATTGAGAATAAGTTAGCTCAATCCCTTAACAACTTGGAGAGCCCTCGAAAGTGACGCCACGTTGATCGGGTCAGCACGTCTAAAAACATAACCTTCGTTAAAAAGTGAAGTGGTGTGAGAGTGTAATTTACAGAACACGAAAGACTATTTGTTTATTAGGGACTGGGTCAGATAGGCCTACCTGCATGTACAAGATACAGAGAGCCCTTGGACGTGGTGAAAGAAAAAGCATTTGCTAATACCGTTATTAAAAAGGAAAGTACTTGATTCCATTGCGTTGAAATTACTCAGTGCAAATATGAGTAACTCATATTTTCTTCTGGGGGGGGGGGGGGGAGGGGGGGGGGAGCGTCGGGCCCAAGGAAGCCTCATTATAGCAACAATGCTGTTCTTCCTGTTCCCGTATCTCTTTTTAAAAATCAATTTTAGAAATGGAAAAATGGATAAATAGTAACTGCTTTGAATGAATTCGTTCGAAATTTATTATTATTTTTATGCTGTGATGGTTCTGATTTCCGTCACTACCAGAAATAAAGACTACTTTTTTAAGTCGAACAAGCTTGGAAATAAAAACTATCAAACATCAAATGAACATTTTGACAACAGTGAGATCTTTACCGCAGCTACAGCTTCTGAGTTGAGTATTTGGCTTGGTGAGAGTAGGGTAAGATAGGCGACGTTGGCCATGAGATACACCACCGTGATCAGTGACATCGAAATGATGATACTCAGTGGGATGTTCCTACAAGTCAAGATACATTTTGATTATTTTTTTTATTTGGGTTAGTCCAAGGTATTTGTTAATTTTCATCCCATACGTTACCAAGTATTGCTTTTGAAAATATACTGGCATCAAAATGTATCATTTCACTTCACATCTACAGCATAATGGGGATGTTTTTCCTAATGCAATTATCATAAATACTAATCATTCTGGATTTGGTCGGTAATGTGCATCCGACAAAAGCTTGGACTTGCCCCCCTAAACATATCGCCATACAGTTCACTGGCTATTCTATACGTTACAGAAAATAATAAAAATAAACGAAATATCATAGCAAGTGCCATTTTCCATCTAATGTGGTCGGATCCAAGCTTAAAGACGCTAGGTCGTGGGCTTTCATGGGAAATGGATCATAATTCGCGACACCAGACTTTGTGAAAAATACCTGTAATAGAGCTACATTTCTGGAGCACAGCAAAACAAGCTGTCCCACCAAAAACATTCTTCGGCCTGCTTCGGGCATTCTCGGGCCAGGGAAAGTGAGATAATGACTTTGCCGTATGGGGAAAGGGTGAAGTATACAGAGCATTACATAAGGTCTGTTGGTCATAAAACTCACAGTGATGGACAACACCTGTTACTGGGTAAGCACCCATGGTGTCAATTCCCCATGAAACCCACGACCTAGCGTCTTTAAGCAATGCTCTCAACTTGACAGAATCAGCAGATATATTAAAAATTTGATATTTCGGTATTACACGTACGGTAAAGTACCTTGGAAAAAGAAGTCACGACATCATGTTATTAATACAAAAAGTCTATATTTCATAACTCAGTAATGTCTATAACATATTTGTAAGGGAAATGAAATGTTTCAAACAAATAATTATAGTGCATCATTTATATGATTCTTAGAACAACTTACTTCTCTGGTCTATGTATTTCTTCAGTGACTGAGGTAACCACACTCCTGAAAGCAAAAAAGATCAAAAGGAATTAAGCACAGCTCAGTTGTCATCATAATTTTATCTAGCTTCATGAATTATTGTATTTGTATTCAGGTTGTCACTCTACAACTTTTTCTTGTTTCATCAAAATATGCATACTGTTTTGAATTTAACAGTTTTCAACAAATTGTCTTGTTGTAATGTTTGCATGCTTTAAAATATCTACATAAGGTAGTATTCTTAAAATGAACAATAAAAATATGATACCTCCCCACACGTCAAAATTCCTCGTGCATCCACCGGGGACCTTCAAAAGGATGCTTCAATGGAATTAAGAATTTGATTTCATTGATAAAGCACTTCCCCAATTTTTGTCCAGCATTCTTGAAACCGACCGCTATAACGCGGAGTCAATATCATCACTCTCGAATACATAGTCATAAGCTATAATAGATTTTTCAATTGCATTCCAAAATCCTTTATCTAAAAGAGCTTTATATCAGCTTTTATTTCGGAAGGTAAAAGGAGCTCGAGAGTTCACTGTTTATTTACATAATCCACGACCTGTACCAAGAACAGATTTTAAGCTTTTGCTTATAAATATTTTGAAATTTATCAAAATAAAACTGGGGCGAAAATTTGATTGTAATCTAAACTGAATACGAACCATCCGCTAAATGCCCATAAGCCTGAAAGCAATCCAGTTGGAAGGAGAGTTGCGTCATAGGAGTCCACATTGAACGCGTGTATAAAATGTGCAGTGTGACCTTAATCAATAGAATTCAATTCATAAAAGTCAATTCATTTCACTTAAATTAATTTCAGTTGATTTTGATTCATTTCAGTTCAATTCATTTCAGTTAAATGTAATTAATTTCAATTAATTTTGATTCATTTTAGTTCAGTCCAATTCATTTGAGTTGAATTCACTTCACTTCAGTTAAATTAAATTCATTTCTATTAAATTCAATTCATTCCAGTTAAAGTTCAATCCCAATTCAATCCCAATCCAATCTAAAAGGTATTTAATAGAGTGCCTCTTCATGGCACATACAAAGCGTCGCCCAAATTGCTCCTCACGTTTGAGGCACTTAAATCCAATTCAGTAAAATTTAATTCAATTCATGTCAATTCAGTGCAATTCAAAATTAAATTCACAAATCCAATATCAAGAATTAACGGCTTTAATACTGCACTGCACATTTAAAAAAAAAAGAGATATATTTCATCAAAATGTGGTTTTATCACAAAAATTAATGAACAAAATGCATTAAATAACAGAACAAATTAAAGAAGAAAAATCTAAGACAAATAGTACGTGGTGAAGGGGGGGGGGGGGAAGGGAAGTAACAATGGGCTATAAAGTGAGAAGTATTCTGAAACACGTTTTTATGAGAAAGAGACGAACGGGAGGGGGGGGTGGGGGGGGGAGGCAGAAAAACATGCAGCTGTCCAATGATGCTTTTGTACCGGAGAAAATTCTTTACCCAATACATAAATACAATATCAGCGTTCACATAGCGCCTTACATTAGTTGTATTACAGCACTTTACAAATATACGTAACTAAGAAAATTTTAAAAAAAATAATAAGAAGCATTTCACGAATTAAGGGTTTGAACAAGAATACCTTGCGTCAGGTTATAAAGTCCTGTAAAGATGAGGACAGTGAGACCAATAACCTTGGTGACGCTGAGGACTCCCGCCAACTTGGATGCCAAACGAGCGCTGATAGAGTTTACCGCCAGGACGAACACTGAGGAAAGGGAATAATGTCTCTTGTGAGGTTTATGGTCGGGACTTCAATGACAGTGATAATTACAATAAGTTTTCTTTTCCGAGGGAAAGTCTGTCTTTTTTCATGTTCACATTCCCATTTACTGCATAACTCAAAAAGTGAAGCAATAACAATGAAAACGGAACCTTGGTATGAAATGTACAAAAGTCATACAATAAAAACATACACAAATTAAAATTTCATGACACTCACAGTAAAATTCGACAAATATATTAGAGAAGGGGAAACAGAAAGAAAGAGGGAAAGACAGAAAGAGAGATAAATGAAGAACGACTCACGAAGGAAGAAGACACTGAGGAGACGGACAGATACGACGGGTGCTTCTTCACACTGGAAGAATGGGGTTAGCAGGTAGCTCGAAATGGTCATAATCATCACAGCTCCACCGCTAGGAACGATGATAATCTCCAGTACCCAGAGCCGGATGAAGGCCATCAAGGGTCCCCAAGCTTGGAGAATGAAGCTGAAGTCCCCTCCAGACTTCTTCATGATAACAGAAAGCTCGGCCATGGTGAGGGCGCCACACGTTTGGATGATGGCACACGCGATCCATAACATGAAAGAGAGGCCTACGGAACCTCTCGCACCCCTGAGGACTCCGGTCGGTGAGATGAAGATACCAGTGCCAATTACTAAACCAACCTGTGTCAACACAGTAAATCTTATCATTTCTGCTAGAACTACTCGTCACTATTTTAAAAAAAACACCCCAACACATTATGTGTCAAAATGGGAGTTCTACGAGACAGTACACAACTATTATTGTTTTATCAAGTCTTTATGCCAAATAAAAGATCTCGTTTACATGTGAATCAGCTGGTCTGTGGTCCTTTTCCAGATTCTTGGCGGATCAAAATGCATTAATGACATTAATGCAAAGACAGGCATTACGATGCGATAAGCAATTCAGAATTATAATCCTTGGAGGTTTTGTCAAACAAGCTGCAAAAGTCTTAGTCAACATTTACAGGACAGTAACTAAGGGCTATTGAGAGTTAAAACAAGAATATAATATACCGTAATAGCAGGAATGTTGGTATAAACATTAACGAATAAAATACAGGAACTATGGGAAGTAAACAATAATTAGGTTAAGGGGGAGATGCTTTCTACGCGGGGGAGTTAATAGCTTTCGCTGACATTACATTTGCATGAAACATGACATAATTATGAACTAGATCAGCAGTGTTATGGTGAGGAAAAAAATGGAAGGTTACTCTGGCATGAGATACTGTCAAGAACCGTGAGAATGCAAGATATGGATAGAGTATATATACTCCTTTTCTCTTGAAATCGAGGTATTTCACTTCGCCGCTGGTGTTTTTCCCATTTCAGTAGAATATAACACAGGACAAAAACAATGGCAAACTTGAAGATTTCGTGACCGAAAGCTGTTGGGCGCTACATCGACTTTGCATTCTTTGAAAATAATTTTAAGGCCCCGTCTGTTTGTTTGTTGAAAATAAAGTGAAGAACATACCGGTATACAAGAACTTGAAATTAGAAATATTAAATATTTATCATCACAAGTACTAAATAATTATAATCTAGGTGCTTACTAAATCATTATGATCACTTACTTTTGAATTATTGTTTCCAGATGACATATTGGCAATATCTTTCACATTTCATTTTTCTATGATATCTAGAATGACGATTACCTGTTACAAATTGCATTATTGTCTTACACATTTTCATTCTTTCTTTGTTATCTCCATTTATCATGTTTACAGAACATGTTCTTACTCACAAAGTGCCAGATGCAGCCGAAAAGTCCCAGATGTCGTGGTATGGCAACTTTGTCACCATGCTCGTCCCGACTTTCACCATCATCATCGTGACCATCAGGTTGATTGCTCCTACCAAAGACACGTTTACAAAAAGACATTATCACGTATAGATTCGTAGACGTTGTGGTAAGTGCTCGGCTATTATGTTAACACTGGTTTTAGAGTTAAGATCAGAATAGAATTTTAACCTGGCTTGATAGGTTTTACCCAGTTACACGTACAGTATTTCAAAAAATATTTCGGAGTAACAGCCCTTATGGGATACACGTCCTTGTCAGCAACACTAAAGTTGAATTGAAACAAAACGAGGTTCATCCATGAAGAGGATAGTTTTCAAAGGAACTGGTCGGAAAAACACACATATAATCAACAGCTTGTGTGCGCGTTCGAACGAGTGTGTTACCCCACCGTTTTTGAAGTCTACCACCAGCTAAATTGTTCAGATTAAACCTAAAATTAATTTGTGGGTTAACGGTTTAAGAAGTACGAGCAAAATAATGGATAGCTTCAGACCAGAGCTTCTGAACACATGTCAGACTTCGGTCAGAAGAAGAGGAAGAGGAAGAAGAAGAAGAAGAAGAAGAAGAAGAAGAAGAAGAAGAAGAAGAAGAAGAAGAAGAAGAAGAAGAAGAAGAAGAAAGAAAGAAAGAAAGAAAGAAACTCTCTAAATCCCTTAGATTGGAAATCAATCTATAACATTGCGGTCGGGGACCAATCCAAAATTAGATTGAGAAAAAGACTGACTTCTAAATCTAGTAGATTGAGATTTTCAATCTAATTTTGGATTGGTCCCTCATTTCAGTCTAGAGAATTTAGAGAGAAGAAAGAAAGAAAGAAAGAAAGAAGAGTATGCGGGACGAGAGGGCATGCAGGTTCATGCAACTATATAATAGCCCTATTTTTGCATTTCAAACGTAAATAAAGTCACATGTGTGCCAAGGTTAAATATCAGAAAAATACTTCCCTCTTATCAGAATACCCTGGTGCCTCCCCTGCTTATAATATACAAACTTCTAATATTGAATAGGCCATCATCTAAGATGATATACCTTTTTATACCAAAAAGATTACGCAGTGAAATGTTTAAATGTAATTCTGAATTCTTCAGATTACAGATTTCATATGATTTTGGACTGTGGTTGTGTGCATTAACAAGCGCGAATTTGGAGGAGGACCGCCATGGCCCTCGAATGTGTCAAAGTTCTAATCTGCTGATGAGGTACATTTGATTTGTATGCTATTTTAGATAGGATAATTTGCGCCCCCTCCCGGACACTTAAACAACTTTTCCTAAAAACTTTCACTATACTGAAGAATTCAAATCTGAATTCTGAATTCTACATCAATTTTCAGTGGGATCACTTGTTATGTCCCTTTTGGGCTGCTGCCAAAAGGTAAAGCGTCCCGGTGGCGGCTATTTTGAAAAATAGTCGCACAGCCTTCCTTCTGGCAATTGCGATGTCTGCACATCTAAATTTGTTTGAATCATTACATGTCTTTATAATTATGTGCGCCCAATAGCCTATATGGTGCTATTATCGCAAAAGGCACGGTAATTTGGGAGGTTATTTAAAAAAATGAATGAAATTGCCCCTTTTCAAAAAATTGGTACCTATACCAACTGTCCCTAACGTATCTTGATACCGAAACTTTAAAATTCGAATTCAAGATTACATAAGATATAATTTGAGACTATGTTTATTATTATTTTCTTAATTCCCTATTTCGACCATTTTTAAAGTTGACCCCGGAGCCACCAGGAGCAAAATCTGAAATTTCTCCACGTCATAATCCAATTACAATATTTATCTGCATGTATGCTGTATTGCATTTTCACAACAGTAAATGTTTAGGGCTCTATTTTGAAAATTCATGAAAATTACCCACTTATCATAAAATGGGCACTTAAGTCATTTTCTGAAGTGTTCCAACACTTAAACATTAACACCTCACTTCTACGTAACGAATTACCGGAAGTTCACATTTTGAACATGATTTTGGCCTGTGTTTATATAAAAAGTGCCTTAAATTCACTATTTTTTAAGATGGCCCCCACGGCCATCACTGGCAAAATTTGAGGTTCTCAATATCTTAATTTGTTTCTATTGCATATCTACATGTGTACCAAATTTGATGCCTTTTAACCAAAAATGCACAATTCGGGTATATGCGCCCCATTTCTATAAAAACATGAGTAAAATATCGTCGACGTAGGACGGTTTCCAGAGTAACATGCTCTGTCCCCGTTTTTTACCAGTTGAAGCATGACCCTATTACAGATGGACGAATAACGGGAGTCTTTCTTTGATCACATCATAACAACTAGTGTCCACTTCTGTAACAATCAATCTCATACTGTCTGATATTCATGACAATATTTTAAGCAAACTAAAACAATGTAAAAAAGTAACTAAGTATTCTTTTTTGCTACGAATGTTTTCCCGAAAAATCTATTTCTTTCATGAAAGATTCCTGTTCAATATCAGACGATTTGGATTGGGAGAAAATACATACGATCAATTTCAAATGTACCATAGATACTCGCCTACGGGCATTTTATTTTAAGAAATCCCATAGAACAATCGCTCTTAACGATTTTTTATTCAAAATCAAGAGAAAAGATTCTTCCCTATGTGCCTTTTGTGGCAAAGACCCTGAAACACTCGTTCACGTTTTTGTGGATGTCCTGAAGTGAAACCAATTTGGGACGATATTATTAAATGCATTAATGAAAAAGAAAACACAAATATTGCATCTCCCATTTTTCAGAAAATGTTTGGCATACTGGGTGATAAGTTTTTAACTTACATATTTCTCATGTTAAAATATTATATATATGTTTGCAAATTTCAAAATAAACCTCTTAATGTTGTTGGTTTCAAAGCTCAGTTGAAATGTAACAAGGACCTAGAGTATTATCTTGCAAAGAAAAGGGACAAACTTGCCCTTCATTTTCAAAAGTGGAGAATTGATGTCAGTACTTGATTTATTTTATCCTATTTTTTTCTGTTGTTTTGTGTATTTTATTATTGATTTATTTTTTATTTACTTTTTTATGATCTGATTTTGTGTTTATCTTGTAATTGGTTTGTTTGATTTATGCTCAATAAATATTGAAAGATAAAAAAAAATCAATCTCATATCTTACAAATTGTCAGAATTTGAGGATCGCTGCTCCTCTAATTGGTCTTAAATCACGATACGTTTCCTGAAATTACACTTCAGCGAAATGAATGCGAAGACAGGTAAAGGTTATTTTGTCTATGACCAGGTGACGATTCGTGATTACATAATCAACATTGTCGCGACAAATGAATGTGCTCATGGATGCAGTGTTGTCGCCTAACTGATTACACAACGGTATAAAGTGGCCTATCCAGTTTTAATTTTCTCTGTGAGTTTCACTATTCATTACGAATTAGCTTTTACTGCTCATGTACGAATTGACTTACAATGACCATGGATAATGACTGGCGGCTGACTGGAATGTCAGCATTTGAAACGAAAGAAATACTAAAGCAATAGTCATGGCTCGTAGCATAATGAATCAAATGGAATGCATTTGGGTGTACGTCCTGAAAAAAAAAATGCCGAACGTGATTGGACCGCCTGCCCAAACCACGTGATGTAATTTTGTTTACCATTCATTGAAACCGCTGTAGATAATTACGTTCGCGAAGGCGAATGGTCCGTTACGTGAAAGGTGGCAATAAAAATTAGAAAATCGTCACTCTCTGCATGCTAGATTCTGTTCTAAACTGAAGACAATTCGTTTGGAGATTATTATTTAGCCATTGCTTTGTACCTGACTTTGTCGTGCTTTGTTCGTTTAGGCTGTTATTTCACTCGTGCCAAAATACCAAAGCAGCCGAACCAATACAGCTTCAAGTGTGTGGAGAATACCCAGGAGGGTATAGGAGGAAGGCACCCCCAGCCTTTGAGTTGTCCGTTTCCTGACAACATTGCACAGTAAGTACAAAATACTCTTTTCAGTCTTATTTTCTCACCACGGCCGGTAAAGTTAAAATAAGTAACTGCTCAGTGCATTTCGGGTCATTCCGATATCAAACTACACAAAATGAAAAAAAAAAATGAAAATGAAACCATGCAAACTTTGAACTGGCTCAAATTCGAATTTAGTATAACCAGTACTTTAGGCTGTTGAACTTGAATTTACATGTAGGGATTATTTTTTTACCTTTTGCCCCGAATTTTATGAATTCGATGAAAATGCACACAGGTGAGCATTGGTGTGTTAAGCTGTGCAAATTTACGTGGCTGCCAATCTATAATAGTTGAGAGAAATCACTATAATCAACAAATTCTTGGAAAATATTTGCTTTTTACACCATAGGGTGATAAAATATTTTATTTTCTTCACATTCCTTCAGTTGGATCTCAGTATCAAGTTAAATTCTCAGATTATATTTTATCACTCCTCTTCCTTCCATGAAGCTCACACATCAGTTATGGAAAGCTAATTGCCTATTGTTGGCTATTTCTCCTGTGCAGACCTACATGGGTGCAAGTTTATCTAATACAACCTTGCATTCGTGTAAGTCATGAAAAAAGGGGGGGGGGGGGTTTCAATGCATTTGTAATGCATACACTACTCTGCAAATTTTAAAATAATTGAGTGGAAGCATAACAAAAAACACAGTTAACCAGTTTCATAAGAAACTTGAACCAAATTGTTTATGGAATCGTTATGAATGTTTGCAATGCGTATTTAATGGCAATTATGATAATCATTCCGGTACGGTGACGCAATGAATTTAAAAACTCTCTGACTTGTCATGTTTGTCCTGAGCAAAACTTTCATGAATTATTCACTTGATCTCAATACCGTACTGTGTTTTGGAAAATGCATTGTGTAGGCCTGCCAATTTCATAGAATCGTGTGTCTTGATGAATTTTGAAAATATTCTTCCTTGAAGCATATCATCACATATTTTTATTTCGTTTCTTACAGTCAACAAGTTGCACCGCGGAGGTCGTTTCTGCTTATCGCCAAAAGAAGGACCAGTGGCGAAGGAGGGAGGAGGAGTGTGAGCGACTCCACCCGAGACGTAGGTCACCACGTCTGGTAGCGTGAAAGATCGCAGTTGCCGACGCCGCTTGGCTCTCCGCAGCTATGGACCAACGTCGTGCCGCCAATAGGGCCAACTATAGCACCTGCGGAGGTCGGTGAAGATTGCCGCAAAGCGGGGCAATTTGTGACCGTACCCTGGATTGATTAAAACATTATTCAAACTTAACAGCTTTTCTATCTTTTTAAAAAAGTTATTGAGCACTATAGATTTATATTACAGACTAAGCAAAATCTTACTGCTTCAAAGTTACACAATTAAGGCAATTTAACTTTTCCATCTAAGTTGTTACTAGTATACCATAAAGGTTGTAGGTTCTAGAAAGGAATAATCGTCAATTTTGACGCAGAAGAAAACATTTTAAACAACAGATCCTACTCCTTTCACTAAGAAGATTGCTCAGACTGTATATCTTGCCCATGAGTATTGCTTTAAAATAAGTCCTAACTCTCACTTTGTTCTCATTCTTAACAGACTGATCAGCAGAAGCAGCATGGGGAGACCGAGGGGGATACTCGGTCAAACACTGCTGATGGCCTCATGACGTAAACGCCTTGCTACAGGAGTAGTGGGGAGAAAGACGAGACGGGTATTACAAGGCCACTCGAGCAGACCCGCGGCCTTTATCATGGTCATGTTGGGTGTGGTCAGTGGGGCTAGACGCAGGAGGCCATTCCCAGTTCTTTGACCTGCTTTTTCCAATGGCCAAGAAGGTAAATTCACTCTTTTTAAAATATATATAAATACAGCATAGTGATATGATCAATGTGTCACTGACCAATTTTTCTTTCTCCTTTTCTCTTCTCTATTTCTCTTTTTTTCTCTCTCTTTTTCTTCTAATAATACTGACTTATCAAAGCTAGATTGATTTGCTTGTGTGAATACTGACAAGGTTTGTGCTAGCTTTGTAAGAAAGGACTTGTAGAATCTAATTTTACTTCTTTTTAATTCACCTCTTTTTAATTAACATTTCATATTCTAAGCTAAAATTCTCTGTGATATTCTTGGAGATAAAATCTGTCAAAATCTGGATTTTCTTCTGTGAATATATAATTATATAAGACTTATTACTGCAATCGGTATTTTGTCTTTTCTAGTGCCTTTGTAGATTTGCTTCTAATACTAACCTTATAAAAGATAGAAAAAAATATTTCCCTCTCTAATTCTTTTCTTCTATAGACCTGATACCAACCATCATTTGCCCATTAAAATGCAATGCAAAATAATATTTTATTTCATATATCTTAAATCTAGATTTGCTTGTTCGAATATTGAATGGTTTGAGTATTGAATGGTTTGAATAGAAGCAGACTGGAAAAAACTTTTTCTATATAAAAATATTGCATTGGTATGCAATGATTTTCCCTTTTAAAAAAGAAAGTGTTCTATTTTTCTTGAGTGTTTTCACTGTTTGGGTTACATTTGATAGCAGTGACACAGCAAATTGCAATTACTTTTTAAATATATGGTATCTAAAAAAAATATTTTTTAAATAAGATATAATCATAGTTTTGCTTGTTGAATACGGTAAGATCAGGTTCACAGCAGCAATCCTTCTTTTTCTCTGTTAACTGGTTTGATTACTCTTCAATTTGATTCAAAGGAGGAAATAAAATTCCCCTTTTCATATTCCTGTCATCTTAAACCTTATTTGTTCATTTCAATACTG
>CM057158.1:4733030-4755814 GCA_029962745.1 Echinometra lucunter
AATACTGAATGTAAAATTGGGTGAATGGAAACATGGGGCGGGTAGGAAAACACTGAAAAGCCTTGTTTGATTTTTTTTTTTTTTTGGTTATATACCCAGGAAGTATGCAGACCCCTTTCACATCTTTTTATCACTATCAATTTGAAAATGGAAAGTATCTGCAGTATTCGTGTACTTTTTTCGGCGGGAGGGGGGGGGAGGAGTAAAGGGGACGGAAATAAGGTCCCGTTTTCCTACTTGCCCTGTTGTTCCTCTTTATCCTACTGTAAGATTTCAGGGTTCACAACAAGATTTTTCTGTGAACTTGTCTCGATTATTTTGTTTATTGCTCCCTATCAGATTCCAAATGAAATTATCTTAGTGTAGTTCTTCAGAATTGTGACTTTCACTATTTAAATTTGTTTGTTCGAATTCTGTAGCATAAAACATAGTGGAAATAAACAGTATATTAGGAAAACATTGGAACCTTTTATATTCACCAGGAATGATGCTGGCCCTTTCCAATTCATTTTTTTTTTGATCATCAATATGAAAATGGAACAGATCTGCATTATTCTTGGTAGGGGGGGGAGGGAGGGGAGAGGCTCGGAAATTGAATGTTCCAATATTTTCCTATCCACATCAATACTGTTTTTACCCTGCTGGTAAGCTTTATCAGGTTCACAGGGTTATTGTTATTTTTTTATACTTGTATTTGTGACTTGCCACCGGGTTTACTTGTATAATATTATATAGTACATTAGATTAAAAGAAGGAATGATCACTCCCCCTCTCTGTAAAAGATGAAGAAGGGTAAATAGAAACAATTCATGAATAGAAACACAATGGAAACTTAAATTTTATGTCTTGGAATGATAAAGGCCGCTCTTTTCATGTTGTAAATCTTCGCTATTAAAATTGGAAGGGCTTGCATTATTCTTGGTGATTTTTTTTTTTTTTTTTTTTTTTTTTTGGGGGGGGGGGGGGATAAGGTTCCAATTATTTTCCTATGTACCTTTTGTTCCTATGTACCCTACTGTGAATTTAATCAGATTGTGAATCTGATTTGTGTTTGTGAATTTTTTTTTTTTTTTTTTTTTGCTTATATAAACCTTTTTTTAATGGGAACTTTATGTTTCTGTACATTTCATTCTTTGTTTACTTTTCGCTTAGATCATTCAGCAGTCTTTTGTTTTCTGGTGGTCATGAGTTTAGTGTAGGTATAATGCCTGGCTGGGAGATGGTGGCCTGTGAATGATGAGCCCACGGGGCATTGTCCCTTAAATTGTGGGTGAACGGCACGCCCAGCCATATGGCAATTTGCTTCTTTTTTTTTTTCTTTTTTTATTCTGGTAGGGCTTGACTTAGGTTTGTATAATTCCATGACCACCAGTGATATGTATTAATTCGTTACATTGTGGGTTCTTTTATTATATTTTGACATCTTTTTAAAATTCATGTTATAAAATTTGCTTGATTAGATAATGTGCTGTTAAACAGGGAGAATTGGATCAAGATAAATGGGAAGAAGACTGGAAAGTATGTTTACATAATTTTTTATCTCTCTGTGATTCTTTTAGAATTACAATTATCGAACAGATTTATTTTACAATAAGGAATATGAACAATTAGCATGAATAAGGAAAAACATTATAAAATTTTGTCTGCATTTTGCTAATTTGGCAAAGAATGGATAGACTTCATCATTCCTACAAGGCCATTAGTGCGGGGGGGGGGGGGTGTAACCTCCCACTTTTAATTTTTTTCACACGACGAGTCTATTGAAAAAAACTGGGAAGTCATAGTTCCTCTCCCCCCCCTCCCCCCCACCCCCCCCCCCCACCCCAGCACCATGGCCCCTGTAGGAATGATTAAGTCTACCCATCCCTTGCCAAATTAGCAAAATGCAGACAAATTAACAATCATGCAAACCATTTTTTCATTTTAGGATTTGCAATAATCTTGGGATTAAACTTTTTTTAATTAAAGCATTTTTTTTCTTTTTTGTACCTCACCACCTTTTTAGTAGTTTTTTTTTTTTGTGTGTGTGAATAATTTGATTCCCTTTTTGTGAATTTCTACTTGCATTCTATTTATTTTGCTGTTTGGGTTATAGTGTACCCAAGAATAAGAACCAACAGAGGAATAGGTCATTGACCTGATGTTTTTATCACGGAACGTTTTTTTTTTTATTACATTCACTGTGAACGCAAAAAACCCCCCAAAACCAGAATTTTAAAATGTCGGCATTATTCCTTTGGGAAGGGGGGGGGGGGGTTAAAATATTTCCAATATTTGTTCCTATTCACTTTGTTTTTCAATATATTACACTCTAAAATAGATTAGTTAAAATGACCAGATTATAGGTCAGCTGGGTGCAATTAACATAGCTAGTCATATAAGTAACTGGTGACAACCCACTTCACCGAAGGCCTGCGAGGCCGAAAATAGCAAATTGTAATCTAAAATATCACACCGCTCTCAGCTCTGACCAATTCCTGTGCCAGAAGGAAGTTTAATAAGTATTAGAGGGCAGCGAATGTTTTTGATTGAAAGTGTAGAACATCCGGAAACGAGGACTAAACATGCTAAAGGAGATGTAATTCTTTTATAAACCGATAGCGTATTATTTGTAATGAAGGGAAACACGATAGGAGAAAATTCGGCCTCGCGGGGCCTTCGGTCAAGTGGTCGGACCCCAAGTAACTATTCTGGTCAGTTAAATGACTGAGTTCTAGTCAAAAATACGACTAGAAAATAATCACAGATGACTAAAATATAGTTTTAAAAATGAATAGTATTGTAGTTGCACCCAGCTGAGCCTTCATCTAGTCATTTTTAACTGATTTGTTTTAAGAGCGTAGATTTATAACAGTATATCTTATTTTCCCCTTTCATTTCTTGTACCCTAAACTGATCGAATAGGACAAAAATTAGAATGGCGCTTTGTCATAATTTTTTTACAAAGGAATGATACATATCTTTTCTTTTTTGTGGGGGGTGGGCAAAATAATGTTGCCAATTTTGTTCCTCTTAGTTTAGTTTTCAAGAGATTCATAAGAAGAACATATTCTTGTTTGAATAAGTCAATATATCAGGAAACCACACCGTTAGACCAGTTGTTTAAAAATCTGTAGGTTGTTTAACATAATTATGAACCTACCAACTGTTGTTTTTGAAAAAAAATCCCCATTTGTTTTATACACAATTTTTTTAAAAACAATAGTTGGTAGGTTCATATGTTAAACAACCTGATGATTTTTAAGCAACTGGTCTAACAGTGCAAGAAGTCTAGATTTGTTAGTTTCACTAACTGTTCCCTACATTAGGGGAAATAGGAACAAAAACGGATATAATTTTAATCATTTTACCCAGGAATGATGCAGACTTTTTTCATTTCATTCATCATGAATGAAAAAAATGAGAAGGGTCCGCACCAGTCCTGTATTTCTATTTTTTCAAACCTGGAATGAGGGAGGGGTGGGTTTATTGGGGAAAAAACCTTGCTTCCAATTTGTTCCTATTCACTCGCCATTTTCAGGATATATAGGGAATAGAATCGTTTCTTCTTTTTTTACAAGTAAATTTTACTTATTTTGTGCTGGAATGATAGAGGAGGTTTATTTACAAAAGCAAAAAGGAAAGAAATTCCAACATACATTTGGTTTTGTCTGATTTAATTTTTCAACATGTTATGCCAAATATGGACTTGCTTGTAGAATAACATAGCAGATTCACTGCAACATTAGCATTTGTATTGTAATTATCTGATTTGAGTTGTTTGAATATCATACTGAAATACTGGGTGACCTTCCTATGCAATCAGATATTTGACTTGCTGCTCTATCGCTTAAGACTGAAGACAATGCTAATTAGTGTAAGCGGGAGAAATCTTGCATCTTTGCATAGTTTTCTTTCATCCACCCATTGATCTTGGTGACATCCTGTCAGATGAGGCATCTTGTGAGAGAACAACCACACTTTGTGGTCATCCACATTATGTGCAGATTCACAGATTGATAACTGAACGCCATCTTGAACTGAAAATATTTCAAGAGAATCCAGCCACAGAAATCTGCCTCAGCATCAGATCCCCACATCTCCAGATTCGGGTTGCTTCCAGACCATGTGAATGCCTTTCTCTTGGAAATCTTGTAAATATTTTATTTTCTGGTGTTCATGGTGTTTATTTAGTGTAGGTATACTGCCTGGCTGGGAGATGGTGACCTGTGAATGATGTACCCACGGGGCTCTGTCCCTTAAACTGTGGGTGAACGGCACGCCCAGCCACAATATGGCAATTTTAATTTTTTTTTTTGTAGGGCTTAGCATAGGTTTCTTGGGACTCCATGACACCAGAGATCATGTAATGCTCTCATTTTTAGGATCTGCCTGTATGCCACTTTGATTTCTTTTTCAACTCCCTTATAAATAATAAACACTGAAAGAAATGAAAATGGGAGAATAATAATTGCGTGGCTTCCCCAATGTTCCCCAAAGCCAATGGATGGTCCCCAATGAATGGCAACTCTGGGGAACATTGGGGAAGCTACGCAATTATTCTCCCATTTTCATTTCTTTCAGTATATATATATATATATATATATATATGTAGTCTTTCTCTGTATGATATTCATCTGTTCACCGAAGCTGGTGGCGAAGGTTTTACTTTATGTATTTCAAATTCAATTCACAAACTAGATTTTTCCCCACGATTTATGTTACTCTAAAAATATGTTTCTTTCAATCCACTATTCTTGTTTGAAAAATGAATATTGTAACATACAACAGATCGAATAGGAATAATCAGGAAGAATTTTTTTTCATTATGCAGACTCATAATATCCAGTTCTCTCTCTCTCTCTCTCTCTCTCTTTCTCTCTCTCTCTCTCTTTGAAACATTTAAAATATAAAGAGACTCTGTATTAAAGATCAGATTCTTATGTTCGTTTATTTTCCATAATTTTGCATGAAAAGGAGGGGGTGGGTAGGAACGAAAATTATGATGCTTTTTTAATACTTATTTTACCCCGACACAATGCAAATCCTTTTCACTTTTATCATGATTGCAATAATGGAAAGAGTCTGCATTAAGCATGGGATTTTAAATTTTTGTTGGGGGTATAAAAGATTTTGCAATTTTTGTTCCTATTCACCCACCCAGTTCTGTGGTACGTCCTGTTTTCATGATTTCTACGTGTATTATGTGTACCTCTCCCAAAAATGATGCGAATACTCTTCGTTCTTTTCATTTGTCAGGAGTCAAGGAGTCAAAAGGGTGTGCATTTTTTTCAGGGGGAAGGCAGAAAGAATTTTTTTTCTACCAAGAAGAGAAAAATAAAAAATTGGATCATATACATCGGTTTAATTACATTGATTATTTCCTCTGTTTTCGTTCCATAAGTCTGACTTATTTTTTTTTTACAATTATTATTTACCCTATTCAAACCATTCAAAACAATCAAATCTAGATTTACGGGATTTTTTTTTTCAGATTCAAAAGCAAATATTCTTCTTTTCCTTCCCCCTTTCCTTCTTTATGATTTGATTATATTGAGATATCTATATCTTTTTATTTCTAATTATGTAAACCATACTAAAACACAAAATATTTATTGCTCTTCTATTTGTAATAATATTCTATTTGATTCTTGAACACTGCGTTAGATTCAAAACAAGAGTTCCCCTCTCTCGCTCTCTCTCTCTCTCTCTCTCAATTATATACTTTTTAAAAGTTTTTAGTTGCTTTTTTGAATACTCTATATCACATTGAAAATAGTAATCTTTTTTCTCTCTCTCTCTTAATATAATCATGTACCAGCAACTACTATTTCCCTTTTTCATAGGCCTCAGCAAGTCTAACTTTGCTTGCTTGAAAACCGTATGTGACCTTCAACACGAGTAAATATTGGGTACATTATGGTCTTCGCAACCATTGTTTACAAAAATAGATTCATTTTTAAATCATATTTAAAGTGAAAATAAAAAACAAAAAAATTCTCTCTCTCTTGCTTCGTTTCAACCTTTGAAATAAATAGTCTATTTAGATTAATTCGCAGCAATAATTGTTTCCTTTTTTCTGCTTAGCAAATCTATGGCTTGTTTGTAGACTCTATCAGATTGAAAGTTTGAGTTTTTCCAATGCTCTTTGTAACCATGAATATTTCAAATGAATTTATAGGATTGCTTTTATACAAGATTAAAAAACAAATACTCTCTTCTCTCTCAATCTTTCTTCCCCTCTCTCTCTTCTAATGATAGTCTTTCCCTGTCTTTATTTTCTTGTGTGAATAGCGTGAATCAGCATTAATCAAATTCCTTATGTTTATCAGTCACGAAATTTTCATTTGCTTCTTTAAATGATTTAATCAAATACACCAGATGAGTTAAATCATTAATATTTCTGATGAATCTCATTACTACTGTGACGTTACTTTTCATTCCTGACCATCATATCCACATCAAGAACTATTCCTGAAATTTGCTTATTGTAGAAATCCATTTTCAAGTTTATGAGTACTGTATGTAGAATTAAAACCAAGTACCCATCTCTCTAAATCCTTTGTAGCTATAACATTTAAGTCCACATTTTTCCTTTAGATTCATGCAAAACTTATTCCCTGTCTACGTGACTTTTCCTTCTCTTTTTGTTGTTCTTTGTTTATTTTATCATTTGATTTCCCTTTTTAGTACTGAATTTTCTTTCTGAAACCGTTATACTTTGTTGCCGTTTTTGTTATTCTTTTATTATTTCATTTCCGTTTTTAGTATTGAATTTTCCTTCAAAAACTTTATCCTTTTTTGCTCTTTTTTAAATTATTATTTATTATTATTCTTTTCTCTTTTTGGTAGTGAACTTTATCATTATTTACAGCAAGAACCCTCTCCCATCTCCGTGTCCTTGGTATTCTAACAACTGCAACACAAGAGAACAGTCTGTTCTGAATTCTCCAAGATCTAGGTCTACACATATTTAACACGCCCACCATGTCGTCGGAACAATTTGAAAGGATTGAAGATGATTACCGAACTATATGTGAGACAGTCAAGTACAAACCTGAAGCAAGAATTCCAAAGTCATCTGGTGAGGAACGGGTGAAGTACGTAGAGTTCTTCGAAAGACAGAAGAATTCCTTGAGATGGTTACAGGTCTATAGAGGATGAAGCAAGACCAGCTCCGTGAAGTTTTAGAGTTCAACTCGTGGGTGCAGTGAGGTCTTACAGAAGAGAGGTAGAAAAACTACAGAGAGATGCTCATCGATTAGGTGGACAGACGAGTGGCAGGGATGAGCTTCTATCAAGCGGGTTTAACCCCAAGTCATACTCTGAGCTAGGCCCACCAAGACTCCCAGAAGAATCGTGCGATTGGAGGCTTAAGGGGGGGTTCAGATATGAGGCAACATAGTGGCGCCACATTTTAATGTCTAAGTCTGTGGTGTATGAGGCGACAAAAAATGTTGCCGAGGCAGGACATATTTTTTGCTGCGTGGCTGCACACCATTCAAATTCCTAAAAAGTTTAGCGCAAAATATGTTTCATGAAATTGTCTGCGCAAGTTTTGCCAGTTCTCTTTTATTTGATAGTTGACGCGTTAATGCACGTTCATCAACATATTAAGTGGCGCCACAATGTCGCGCCATATATGAACACCCCTTTAGAGAGTTTCAACCGGACCAGCCAGAGTCTTATATCTTGACTGATAGAACATAGCGAATAGCAGCTGAGACAGATGAGATAGGAGATGGAATCCTGGATGAACCTGATGGACAGAAGGAGCAACTTCTTAGGACAAGAGATAGGCTAGAAGATATGGATGGGAATCTAAGCAAGAGTAGAAAAATACTCAACAGTACATAGCAAGAAGGGTCATCACCAATAAACTCAACTTATCTGGCATCACCCGTGCTTGCGGGAGTTGCCATCCTTGGTGTGATCGTACGGTGGAAGTTCTTTTCATAATAGCATGACATCTCATCCCCCAAACCAAAACACTTTAGAAATAGAGTAGATATTCATGATGTATGTGAATTGTACATGCATATTTAAGTCAGTGACGAGTGAAGGATGTAATTATACTGGAGAGAGAGAGAGAGAGACAGAGAGAGAGAGAGAGACAGAGAGAGAGCAGAGCCCAAACCTTCCTTGGTATCAGGTTAAAAAGTATAGTTTAGATCATGGTATCACTATCAATCGCATTATTTCATTCATGTACATTTGACGTTTTATCTGCTACCAAAAGAATATATTTACCATAATATATAAAATCAATAAAAGGACATATTATGAATTTTGACAAAATAATATTTTGGGGGCATTTGGGCATTTTTTATTTTTGCTTGTACTCTCCCACTTGCAGTGCACATTTTAACCTTGTCAAGTTTTTACTTGGTAGGAGTTTTTTAAAGGAATTGAAATATCGCATTATGATGCAATTTTTTTCTTTAATTCTGACTTCTGCGCAACTAAATTAACACTTCCACGTCTGGAAATGAAAATGTAAGTTGCTGATTTCTAACATATTCTACTGTGATAACGGGATCCTTGTTATTTTTATTAACACCTTGGCAGAAATTTTCTTCTGTTAGTAATGATTTTAAGATGCCCTCCTGCAGACAAAGAACTTCTTCAGGTGGGAATATGCAGGTTGATAGTTCATTCTATTTACTGAAGTACAAGCAGAATATCAATAATTATGTTCATTTTAATGCATGCTGCATTGACCTACATTGTAAAAGAATATAAATAAAAATTTCCAAATAAAGTAAGATTTTATGATATAAGGTTGAGATATCGAATTTCAACTCTAGCTGTGCAATTTTATGTCGTGATAAGTCAACTATAATAATAATAACAACAATAATCTGGATTTTTACAGCGACTAATACTAAGTACATCTCTCTGATATCTCTAAGCGCTTTACAGAAATATTATTATCCCGGTCATCGGATTCCGTAAATGTGATAAAATTGCTTAATTTGTGATATTCCTAATGATGTTGCTAATTGTGTTGTAAAATTTATTTGTGATGAAGTGACTATCTTTGAAATATATTTCCAATAAAATGAACTCCACAATAATGAATTCAGTCTGTTATTATTTAATTCTTATCTTCTAATCTTGCATCCTTTGCTCTCTTGCCCTCTGCTATATACCTCTGAAACACTCCTGCCTCTTCTACCCTTCTCCATCTGCTACCTTCCTACTTCTACTGCCCTCCTATATCTCTACTGCTGTCCCACCTCTCTATACTCTCCTCCTACTCCTACTACCCTTCTACCTTTGCTAATGTCATTCCTCTACAACCCTCCTAAATCTCCTACCATATTACCTAGCTCTGCCCCCCTTTCCTGCATGCATCCTTCTATCTCTACAACTGTAAAACCGCTTGTCCCCTACTGCTACTACTATCCTCCCCCACCTATTATCCTCCTCCATCTACTACCCTAATCAATCTACATATGCTACCTTCGTACCGCTACTACGCTCCTACCTCTGCTATACCCGTACCTCTACTACCCTCCTACCCCCACTCCCCTTCTACCTATGCTACCCTCTACCTCGATTGCCTCCTACCTCTACTCCCCTCCAACCTCTGCTACCATCTTCTCTCCACTACCCTCCTACCTCGAATACCCTCCTAACTCTCCTACTCTCTACCTCTACTACCCCCTACATCTACTGATGCCCTAGCTCTCTATAATATCATCCTACCTCTGCTATTCTACCTCTACTACCCTCCTACTACTACACTCCTACCTCGCTATACCCTCCTACCTCTACTGCCCTCTTACCTTTACTACTCTTCTACCTCAACTACCCTCCTACCTGTACTACCCCCTAACTCTACAATCCTCCTATTTCTATTCCCCTCCAATATCTACTACCCTCCTACCTCTACAACCCTCCTCCTACTCCCCTACCTCTACTACTCTCCTACCTCTCCTACCAGGGGCGGTGATACAGGAGGAGGGGGCAGGGGGCGACTGCCCCCTATGATTTTCAAGTGGTCAGAAAAAAAAAAGAGGAGGAGTAAGAATTGCATGGGAAAGAGAGGGCTGGGTCATGCAACTATGATACCCCTATTAATTCTTTCATTTAAAAACGTTATTAAGTTTACATAATGGATCATCTTGCCCCCTATCAAAATACCCTGGCGCCGCCTCTGTCTACTACCCTCCTACCTCTGCTACCCTCCTACCTCTACTATCCTACTGCTACTCCCATCCTACCTCTACTCCCATCCTACTACTCCCCCCTACATCTACTGCTCTCTTACCTCTACTCCTTTCCAACCTCTACTATCCTACATCGACACCCCTCTTACCTCTGCTACCCTTCTACCTCTACTACACTCCTACCTCTGCTATCCTACTACTACTACTGCTGCTGCTGCTGCTGCTGCTGCTGCTGATACTACTACTACTACTACTACTACTACTACTACTACTACTACTACTACTACTACTACTACTACTACTACTACTGCTACTACTACTGCCTCTACTACTACTACTACCCTCCTACCTCTACTACTACTACTACTACTACTACTACTACTACTACTACTACTACTACTACTACTACTACTATACTACTACTACTACTACTACTACTACTACTACTACTACTACTACTACTACTACTACTACTACTACTACTACTACTACCAGTACCAGTACTAGTACTACTACTGCTGCTACTACTGCTACTACTGCTACTACTGCTACTACTGCTACTACTGCTACTACTGCTACTACTGCTACTACTGCTACTACTAGTACGACTACTACTACTACTACTACTACTACTACTACTACTACTACTACTACTACTGCTACTACTACTACTACTGCTACTACTACTACTACTACTACTACTACTACTACTGCTGCTGCTGCTGCTGCTGCTGCTGCTACTACTACTGCCTCTACTACTACTACTACTACTACCCTCATACCTCTACTACTACTACTACTACTACTACTACTACTACTACTACTACTACTACTACTACTACTACTACTACTACTTCTACTACTACTACTACTACTACTACTACTACTACTACTGCTGCTGCTGCTACTACTACTGCCTCTACTACTACTACTACTACTACCCTCATACCTCTACTACTACTACTACTACTACTACTACTACTACTACTACTACTACTACTACTACTACTACTACTACTACTACTACTACTACTACCCTCCACCTCTACTAACCTCCTACTGCTACTACCCTCCTACCTCTACTCCTCTCCTCTACCATACCCTCCTACCTCTAACACCCTCCTACATTTACAACCCTCCTACTGCTGCTACCCTCTTACTTCTACTACCCCCGCCTCTACTACCCTCCTACCTCCGCTATCCTCAGTTATCCTCCTACAACTACAACCCTCCTATTGCTACTACACTCTTACCTCAACTACCTCCCACCTCTAATACCCTCCTACCTCTACTCCTCTCTTACCTCTACCATACCGTCCTACCTCTACCACCCTCCTACATTTACAACCCTCCTACTGCTGCTACCCTCTTACCTCTACTACCCCCGCCTCTACTACCATCCTACCTCCGCTAACCTCCTACATCTGCTACTCTCTTACCTCTGCTATCCTCCTATACATTTACTCCCCTCCTAACCTGTATATCCTCCTACCTCTACTCCCCTCCTACCTCTACTTAACCGTTCTACCTCTGCTATCCTCCTGTAACTACAACTACGGCTACTACACTCTTACCTCCACTACCCCCACATCTACTACCCTCCTACCTCTGCTACCTCTTCCTCTACTACCCTCCTACCTCTACCACCCTACCTCCTCGTACCTTTATACCCTATATACTCGATCTACTATCCTCCTACTTCTACTTTCTTCGTACCACTACTACTCTCTCCTCGAGCTGCCCTCCTACCTTATCTATCCTCCTTCCTCTACTATCCACGTGCTACCCTCCTACCTCATCCACCCTCCTAACTCTACCACCCTCCTACCTCTACTATCCACGTACTATCCTCATACCTCTACTACCCTCCAACCTTTACGATCCTCCTAAAGATATTACCCTCTTACATCTATTATTCTCCTACCAGGCTCTACTACAATCCTACCTCAAATATACCTACCTTGCTGCCCCTGACTCTACTGCTGTTCTACCTTTCTATACTACCCTGCTACCATTCTACCCTCTACTACAGTCCTGCCTCATAATATCCTCCTACCTCTACTACTCTTTATACCACTCCTACTCATACTGCTACTCCCCTCCCTCTACTCCCCTCCTACCTCTGCTACCCTCCTACCTCTACTATCTACCTCTACTACCTCTAATCCTCTACCTCTACTACACTCCGACCTCTACTATCCTACCTCTACTTCCCCTACCTCTGCTACCATCCTACCTCTACTATCCCCCCTACCTTACTATCACCTACTGCTACTCCACTCCATCCACTCCCATCCTAACCTCTATTCCACTCTACCTCTACTATCATATGCTACTACCCTCCATCACTCCCCTCCTACCTCTATTCCACTTCCTACCTCTACTATCCTACTGCTACTCCCTCCTTCTACTCCCTCCCTACCTCTATTCCACTCCTACCTCTACTATCCTACTGCTACTCCCCTCCTACCTCGTTTCCCCTCCTACCTCTGCTATCCCACTGTACTCCCCTCCCTCTACTACCCTTCCTTGACCTCTATTCCAATCATTACTCTACTATCCATTACTGCTACTCCCTCCATCCACTCCACTCCACATCTATTCCACTCTACCTCTACTATCCTACTGCTACTCCCCTCCATTCCACTCCCATCCTTACCTCTACTATCCTACTGATTACTCCCCTCCCTCACTCTATTCCCACTCATACCTCTTCTAATCCTACTGCTACTCCCCTGCCTTCTACTCCCTTCCTACCTCTATTCCACTCCTACCTCTACTATCCTTACTGCTACTCCCCTCCATCCACTCCCCTCCTACCTCTATTCCACTCCTACCTCTACTATCCTTACTGCTACTCCCCTCCATTTCACTTCCCCTCCACCTCTATTCACTATACCTCTATATTCATACTGCTACTCCCCTTCATCCACTCACCCTCCTCCCTCTATTCCAATTCATACCTCTACTAATCTACTGCTTACTCCCCTCCATCCACTCCATTCCTAACTCTTACTATCCTACTGCTACTCCCCTCATTCTACTCCCCCTCCTACCTCCATTCCACTACTACCTCTACTATCCTACTGCTACTCCCCTCCATCTACTCCCCTCCTACCTCTATCCACTCATACCTCTACTATCCTTACTGCTACTCCCCTCTCCCCCTCCATCCACTCCCCTCCTACCTCTATTCCACTCATACCTCTACTATCCTACTGCTACTCCCCTCCATTCACTCCCTCCTACCTCTATTCCACTCATACCTCTACTATCCTACTGCTACTCCCCCTCCATCCACTCCCCTCCTACCTCTATTCCACTCATACCTCTACTATCCTACTGCTACCCCCCTCCTTCTACTCCCCTCCTACCTCTATTCCACTCCTACCTCTACTGCCTCCTAAAACGCCCCTCCATCATGTGCTACGCTCTTTCCTCTCCTACCCTCCTACTACTACTTTCCTCCTACCTCTGCTACCCTCGTATATACCTTTACTATCGCCATACTTCTACTTCCCTCTAGCATCAGCTACCCTATTACCTTCCTGTCCTTCATTCCTACCTCTACTATCTTCCGATACCTGTAGATACTACCGTCCTACATCAACTGCCCTCCTACCTTACCACCATTCTACCACAACTACCATCATTCATTCGCTACTGTCTATACCTGCTACCCTCCTACCATTACTGTCGTCCTTCCTCTACTAACTCTACTACCATCTTCGCTTCATTCAGTTTTCTCTCAACGGCAATCCTGCCTCTATTATCATTACTAAAAAAGAGCTACCTTTCCTACATCTATTATCGACCTTCACGAGTTGCGCCATTAGATGACAGTAGAACAATGAAATGGACATTGCAGAAAAAAAAACGTTCTAAGATTTCAGTCTTTGCCAATAAATGCTTATAATTACACATGTATATCAAAAGAAAACTCAGAAAAACATGTTATATGAAAAGGGCCTTGCACGATTACATTATTGTTCAAATTGACAAATTTGCAACAAAAAAGCCCTCAAACATCTCACTCTCTCTCCCCTCTCCTCCCTACACCCCTCTCTCCCCGCTCTCCCTCTCTCTCTCTCTCTTCCCACTCCCTCTATCAACGCACCCCCTCCCCCTCTTTCTCCTCTCGACCTGTGCCCCTCTCTCTTCCTAAGGTCTTCTCATCTGCCTTTAAATACACTCTCAGAACAGTTGGTTAAAGATCATTAGGGTGGTTGAAATACAAAACGACAAACTGATGAGCAAATTTTGTTTGTATGTGAAAAGTAAAACAGATAGGGATTTCTTAAAACAGTAATTGTTGGTAAGTTTATATTTCACTCAACCTAATCATGCTAATGACTATATTAAAAGCAATTCTGAGTGCTTGTATTTTTTCTGATAACAGTGAAACTACAAATAATTACACCTTCGCATTGAGTAATACATGAAAAAGAAATACAATAAGTACAAGAAAGAACAAGCAAACATCTAGTTACTCTCTTAAGTTTTACAAGATGCCTTATTCATTTTTAGAAATACAGAATTAAACACACAACATAAGCCAGACAATGCTACCATATTACCTCTGATGAGTACACTGAGTGCACTTAGCCCGAATTGTTTTTCCTACAAGCAACATGTGCAAGGGCATATAGGAGATAAAACATTTATCATGTTTATAGAAATGTGGCAAAATGATGCATAACTATGATCTATGTAAATCCTTTCAATATACAGGTGTTTTCTAATAAAGGGGCAAAATTATCACCCCTACTCGCGTAGCTAGGGAGACAATGGGGCGGTCACCCCCTCCACAAACCTCCCCCCTCCCTGCACCATAGGGAGCGTGCTAAATTTGTAATTTGCACGTTTTGCGAGTTCATGACAGCGCGCCTTAAAATGAAATCCTGGCTACACCGCAGCTTCCCCCCCCCCCCCCCAAGAAAAAGGGGGAATCATCCATGGTGTTTTTAAAATACAATACTGCAAACTTGTTTAAATTATAACAACATTGCTTTAAGAAAAAACATACATTATTATGATGATTGATGATAATGTACTCCATATAACTTTAAGGAAGAATGGGCAACAGAATACTTTTCCCTACTTAAGGACGGAATGAAAGGACTTCAAATTTGTGGACTCGATTCTTTTAAGTTACTTGTAAACTACTATATAATACACTATAATTTCGGCTAGACTTCTGCCTATAAATCATCTGAAAACGTGAAATCAATTTTTAGTCTTTGTCTTAAAAGCTGTTATTTTATAATCCTAATTTAAAAGAGGAGATTGTCTCCAATTATCCAAACAAGTTTTATCTCCATTTTTATACAATAATTTGACTATAGTTCGTCTTTGAGGGCTTGCTATTCATTGTGTTCAAAATACTGATTTAGAGCGGGAAGAAGGAAAGCTTTTATTTCTGTCCAAAATGCTGATACAGGCAATCACTTCCAGGGTGATTTGTTTTAGTACACTAAAAAAACTTGTTTACACTTCGGTTCTGTTAAAAGACCCTCACACAATTTAAATGGTTTATCTGTTAATTTTGGAATTTGTAAGTCAAGAAAATATCCCTCAAAATCACACTGACCGTTTTCTGTACTGTAGAGATTTGATAATCGCCCGTGCAGTTATTTTCTTGTTTTGCTGGTTTGTTATATTGTACCTTTATTAACGTGTTAGCAAAATTGAATTCTTATCAACATTTCTCTTGTTCTAATGATAGTTTTTTTTCTTTTTTTTCCCCCCTTCTTCTAACCATTTTCTTGACCTGATAATTAAGCCTTGAAATTTTTTCCTGTTTAGTATTTTTTTTTTCATAATAATCATAAGTTTTACCTTTCAGTTTCCATATTTTTTCCATTTAACTTTCGCAATTTCTCCTCTAAAATGTTGCGGTTTTTTTTTCTTTTTCTTGTTTTTTGCATATTACTAGACTATCTCTATTATTCAAGTTGGCATAGTGTTCTTGCCAAGATATACAAAAATCATTCTTTCACAGACCATGTCATCTATAATTCTACTTACCCAGGGAGATGGGAGTAACTGAATCTGTTTCGCGGTTCTTGCTTTTGTTCGCTGTCTTGGATCAGTCTGTGAGGAAGATGACCGTAACGCTTCTCACAGGTGCGGGGGAAAAAATCGATCCTTAAAGATCGATCGTTGAGGTTGGGTAACAATGCTATGATTTTTCTTTTAAACACACGGCACAACCGTTTTCTAGGCATGTACTGTATGACCTAGGGCATGTATGGTATGAATTCATCTAGATGATTATTCGTAGAACTGGTAAGTTTTGTTTCTTTTCACTTTTCCTAATTTACTGAAAATCGACTCATGTTTTACCGAGGTGACCGATTAAATAATGAATCTTTATTTGATTGGTATGTTTCTTCTTCTTCCTTGGGGAGTACATTCCACCTATGATGTATCGTCATTCTGCTGTTTGGGTGTCAAGTGCCGAGTATTCACAATTAATGCTACATATTTACTTGACATATTTATGTACGCTAAAAGCAATGCCTTGTCTAAGACAGCTGACATTTAGCACCTCGCTCTTGAAGATGTTCGAGGAGGTGCAGTCTAGGGCGTTCCATAATCTGTTGGCAGCAGGAAAGAATGAGTTTTTTATAACATTGTGTTCTGGCAAATGAGATTATTGAGAGTGACCATGGGTCAGAAGATATGCATTCTGAAGATGACGTTGGACGTCTATGTGGATGATGCGATACAGTAGCAGAACCTTGGCTTCCGTGCCCTCCGCTCTTGTAGGTTGTGCCACTGAACCTGACTCCTGTTTCTGGAGTCACTAAGGTACTTGATACCTTTTCTCCATTGGAAACCAGTCGCAAGACTCAACCGTTCAGTAAGTCCGTGCTAGGCTCGCCGAGCAATATCGCCCGAAGCAGGGAAATGGCGAAAAACAAGACTGGACTCAGATCGCACATTATATTGTTCAAAGAAACTGATACTGAGAATGTTTTTCCCATCCCAACATGGCTACTGTAACAGAACTTTAATCATTTATTTTTGCTTACAATCATAGTCAATCAATCTCTTTCCACAGGCGCGTTCCCCAGCTGAGCACACACAGCAATAAGTAAACCACTTTTCTTCACCAAATATACTTCTGTTGTTTTTGTTTTCTCCCCATTATTTCGATTCAGCTTAAACACTGTTTGTTGTTGAATTTTTTTTTTTTTTTTTTTTACATACGTGTATCAATCAAATACGATTATTTACGTAAATAATCATATCTGATGGATATACAAGTCAGTAAAAACTCAGTTCAACAACAGCAACAACATCCATTGGTTGAATATATTCATTTCTACGACGTCGGATTTATAAGGTGCATGCCAGCCTAGAGAACTATCCTCTACCGGCCCAGTGAAGTAAACTAAAACAAATAATTTCCTCACCACAATGTTTTATCCCAAGCAATACCTTCAGTTTGTAATCATTTCATCACAGGAATTCTGTCCATGTGCTTTTCATGTCACAGGCCATTATGAACATTACGGATTTTCCTACCACGTTTGACCAAAGTAGGAGCAGACGATATATTTTATCTCTGAAGGGAGCCAAATACTTTTTCGTGGCATCTCTACTTATGGCAATTGCCATTTTTGGTTGTCGCTCTATTCTGCCAACGGTGAGTGGATTGTTTGTTTCTTTGTGTGTTTGTTTATCTGTATAGGTTTAGTTATTCGTCACTAGCATGATTAGTCTAATCTAATAGACCAAAACATATCTTGATTTAAAATCTGAAAATATAGCCTTTCTTAGCTGTTATGATAAACAGGCATTTTCATTCATTCAGAAAAAAAAATCATAGTGTTAATTTTACTTAAAATGAACAAATGGCAAAAATCCAAGTGCAGCAGATCTTGATCTGGGGCCCGAAATACCGAGCTCATTTTTTTTAATTTTTCAAAAATGAAGTACGTTAGTAGCGACCATTTCAAACGAGCGATTACTTGTTACCCCTTCCCCTCCCATTCCCCACATTTCACTGTGACGTGACATGCAAGGTTAATGTCATTATATGATTATTATGAAGGCTTACTTCAAATAAATGCTTGAAGCCAAAACGTTAAACATACATGTGATAAAGTGCAAATATGTAGCTGACATTTTGATGGATGTCCATGTTTTTAGAAGTGTTGAAGAGCTTCGGCTCCATGTAAATCGTGCAAGGGCATCATTTTTGGTTATTTACTTTTTCCCTTGATAACCGAATCAGGAAAACCAAGTTCATTTCTAAGCAACGTAATTATTAAATGAGAAGTGTTTTAAAAATAGCTCACTTGCTACGCTCAACTCGCCCAATATGGAATAAGCCCACTCATTTGATTAAGAAGGGGCGGTTGTCGCCGATGAGATTTCTTGTGAAGATGACTTGTCCCAGTCATTTGATATCTGAAAACCTCCGCCGGTTCATCTCATCCGGATGGACATCTCATCTAGTGACACCCGGCGCTGTTGGATTCGTATACTTGTTTTTCGCATCCACATCCCCCTCTCTCTCTTTCTTCCTCTAAATTTTGTATAGACGTATCTAACACTTGAGTACATCTGGAAAGTAGTCCAACCAACTGGTGGAGAGGAAGGAAAATTCATCAAAATATTCGATTTTTCCGATTTAATAATTATACACTGGCGTTCTTTTCTCATACATATTCTTTTTGAAATAAAGTAAATATCCTAGAGACAGAAATTCTTTATCGATATTTTTTGTAAGTATCACAAACTTGAGTACCCAACAATATTAATTTTGTTCATGAATATTCCAATCTTTTTTTTTTTTTTTTTAAGAATAAAAGGTCTCGTGTTTAGGTAGGAACATGATACTGAGCATAGCAAATTAAGTATGTTGTATGTTTACTTTTGTCTCTTCTGCCTCTCTAATTTTCTCTATCATCTACAGGTTCTCGAAACCCAACATCTACCCTTCCTTTAAGGCACAACCTTCCTTTAGTCAACGGCAAGCCTAGGCAAAGGGTAGGTACTGATATCTTAACAATCCGCTGTGTAATCGCAATAAAATGACACTACTATAAATATACTTTTTTTTCTGAGTTCGCATTCGTGTAATGAATAGACTGCATTTAAGCACATCAAATCATACAATTACCATAGGTTATTAATCTTATTTGTGGATGATAAACACAAATTGCAGTGGATAGCCGCAATGGGTGTTTTACAATAAGTAACAATACTAACAAAAACAACAACAACAGCAATAATAATAATAATAATAAAGAAGAAGAAGAAGAAGAAGAAGAAGAAGAGAAGAAGAAAAGAAGAAGAAGAAAAAGAAGAATGATAAAAAAAAATCCATAATGATATTTCATCATTATTGTATAGTTATCATCATCATCATCATCATTATGATGAGAATATTATTATTACTATTACCATTATTATCATTATTAGTATTACTATCATTATTATTGCTAACATTACCATTCTTGATATTATCATTATCATCATTATCATTAACATAATGATATCCTCATTATCATTATCATAATATATGATGACAAGGTATTTTAAACATGTTAAAAGAAAAATATCAAATTGTTGAAAACATCAGGGTTGCTTGTATATTCCATTTTCTAATAAAAGGGGGAAGAAGGGGAAAGACAACGGTCTTGGACACATCCCACCAATTCAGCCTGTAATCCTACTTGACATACATCTTACTAAATTTTCTTATCTCGTACAGGTACAAGGTCTGTGTAAAAGGAACGAACTATATCAATGCCGAAAAGCATGGAAATCTTGATAAAGCTGAAGAAAAAAACAGTGATACTCTATCCCAGACAGTATTCTCCAAATCAAGAAGGTTAACTGATATCATTGAAAGTGTACCCTCAAATTCTGAAATTGGTCGCCTTGCCGAAATTATCCTGAACAGGCGGAGTCTCCCGAACTATTTTATGCAGAAGATGACGCCGGGGAAAAGAGAGAATTATAACATCAGTAACGTTGTTTTCATGCACCACCACAAGGCTGGTGGGACGACCACTAAGGGCATTTTGCAACGCATCCATAGAAATCTCAACATCCCTATAGAACTTATAAACTCCAACAACAATGCACAAGTCTTTGATTTCTACGAATCAAAAGGTGGCACAGATGAACGCTCCATCTTTGAGGGAGGCTATTCGTTTGGGATTTGCGACGTCCTGCACCAGAGGCCATGCTCTTATCTGACGGTCATTCGTGATCCGTACGAAAGGGTCATTTCTTCCTACTTTTACTGTCAGCAGACGAATGATCAGCTCTGCGGACCGGTGAATGCAAAAAATGTTTCCATCGTGCCTTGGGCAATTCATCAAGGTAGCCACTTTTTCAGGCAACTTCTCATGCACAAAGACACTTGCAAACCAGGTCCCAACTCGACTCGTTACGTGCTGGACTACATGGAACGCACGAAAAACGTCACCCCTTACGGCAATACGAAAAGAAACAAGGTTTGCTGGTTCCGTCAAAAAGCAATGCTCCAGGAAACCCTCACGACAGAACACCGTCGAGCTATTTTGAACTACTGCTTAGAAAACTTACATAAATGGTTTGCCGTGATGGGAATTCTTGAAGAATATGGAACTTCTCTGCAGCTTTTTGAGGCAGCGTTCCAGCTTCCTTTCAAAAAGTTTTACAAAGCACCGAGAAATACTGGGAAAATCAGAGCGAAAGCCGACGAAGAAAGGGTGAATAAATTGAGAGCTGATTTACATAGCAGTCGTGAGGTCAAAGAAGCCATGCACGAGGACCTTATGCTATATGAAGAAATCAAAAAGATTATGAAGGTCCAAAAAGAAGCAACATTCTCGCTTGAAAAAAGAAACTGAAAAGATAAATTCATGAGAACGTTACCGGCTAATACTGTGAATAATACTAGGATGATATTAAAGATCGATGTTATTTTCACAACAGTACTTGATTTTTTTTTAAATCAACCTATCATGAATATAATTATGTCTTCTTAAAGTCTCTCATCGGGAACAATATACGCTTTAATTTATCACAGAAATAACAAATCTGTATAAGTGTCATCAGAAATATCGTTTGACAACACTCATAGAGGTTGGGGAAAAATTAGTTGGATAATTGATGGTTAGTCAAGGAGTTCCCTAAAGTTGGGTGATTTTACCCAGCCTAAGAAACACATGGATGAGCAGCAGGTGGGCAAAATGAAATTAGTTGAGAGGTTTTGGGCAATTGAGAAACTGGGCAAAATGAAAGTTGGGTAAAGGATGTTGGGTAATTATTACCCAACTACAAGATTACCGAAAAGTTGAATGGACGGAGGGTTGGGTGTAAAGTCTGAATGGGTAGGAGGGCCCCGGGCAACCTGATTTGGCCAACGAATTAGTAAACACATTGCCCAACTTGGGATGGTTAAATATTACACAGAAATTTCAGGGACAGCATTTCAGTCAGTGTTGGTTAATAGTTCATCAATTTTTCCCAACTCTTTAAAGGTTGTATACCTTCACTTCTAGGGAATTTTGACGCAACCGTAGTAATAATATTAATAATACTAATAATAGTAATAATATAATAGATATATGTCTGGTGTTGTCTATAGTTTTTTCCATTATGTATATCCATGTCTATGTTCAAAATATAGTAACATTGGTGTGATATTCACTGTTTTGTTATGCTTATCGATATTGCTATTGACCTATGTTCAAATCATAATCATTTTGCTGAAAGATTTGATATTCTGTTGTGTCCAATAATATTGTACAAAGAATTCTTTGAAAATAAAATGGCCTGCTGGAGCCGGGTCAAAAAAGAAAGAAAAAAGAAAAAATGTTACTGACATCTAACCAAAGTTTTATTCCAGAATTACATAGGTTATCTTTTTTCGATAAAATCCTATCACTGATCCTTTGTTACTTGCAATGATCTTGAAGTAACATTTTGAAAGAAACGCATTTGCTATAGTTTTCCATGAACAATTGCAATCGACACTCGCATTTTAATTGAATGATTGTATGTAATAATCACGAATGATTACAGTAGCTGGCTTTCTAGCTTAGGTGATGGGATATTTTTATTGATTACCACTATTAACATCATTTTCACACAAAACAGTCGCTCGTGCAGTGCCGGATCCAGAGTTCGAAAGTTTCGATGCAGCGGCGTTACAGTTGCCTGTTATCGTGGGGGGGGGGGGGGGGGGGGGGGGCAGAGCCAAAATTTCCCGGTAACTCAGTTTAGAATCAGTGGGGGTAGCTAGGATTTCATTTTAGGGGGGGCGGTAGAGAGCACGCGAAGCGTGCGAATCACTTACTGAGCGCGTTTTCGCACGCTCCGTAGGGGGAGGGTGCAGGGAGGAGGAAGCTCCGACGTTTCTTTGAATTGTTCCTTGTCTGCTCCCGCTCTTCTTACGTTCGCTGCCTGTTATCAGGGGGGGGGGGGGTAGAGCTAAAATTTACCCGGTAACTAAGTCTAGAATATGCGGGCATGGCGGAGGTGAGCCCGCACCGCGAGTAGCTTGTCGCGAAGCCCGGAGCGGGTGGGGCCCAGGGGCCCGCTTAGGGCCTCTGATGGGGGTCCAGAGGCAAAGCCCCTGCGGGGGGTCCAGGGAGTGGAGCCCGCCGAAGCTCCGGG
>CM057158.1:4756314-4836314 GCA_029962745.1 Echinometra lucunter
CCGAATGAGATTTCTTGTCCGAAAAGCCGGTTTCATCTCATCCGGATGGACATCTCATCTAGTGACACCGGCCTGTTGGATTCGTATATTGTTTTTCGCATCCACATCCCCCTCTCTCTTTCTTCCTCTAAATTTTGATAGACGTATCTAAACACTTGAGTACATCTGGAAAGTAGTCCACCACCTGGTGGAGAGGAAGAAAATTCATCAAAAATTGATTCCGATTTAATAATCATACACTGGCGTTTCTTTCTCATAATATTCTGTTTGAAATACAAGTAAATATCCTAGAGACAGAAATTCTTTATCAATATTTTTTGTAAGTATCACAAACTTAAGTACCCAGCAATATCAATTTTGTTCATGAATATCCGAATTTTTTTTTTTAAGAATAAAAGGTCTCATGTTTAGGTAGGAACATGATAATGAGCATAGCAAAATTAAGTATGTTGTATGTTTACTTTGGTCTCTTTTGCCTCTAATTTTCTCTATCTATCTACAGGTTCTCGAAACCCAACATCTACCCTTCCTTTAAGGCACAACCTTCCTTTAGTCAACGGCAGCCTAGGCAAAGGGTAGGTACTGATATCTTAACAATCCGCTGTGTAATCGCAATAAAATGACACTACTATAAATATACTTTTTTTTTCTGAGTTCGCATTCGTGTAATGAATAGACTGCATTTAAGCACATCAAATCATGCAAATTACCATAGGTTATTAATCTTATTTGTGGATGATAAACACAAGTTGCAGTGGATAACCGCAATGGGTGTTTTACAATAAGTAACAATACTAACAAAAACAACAACAACAGCAATAATAATAATAATAATAAGAAGAAGAAGAAGAAGAAGAAGAAGAAAAGAAGAAGAAGAAAAAGAAGAATGATAAAAAAATCCATAATGATATTTCATCATTATTGTATAGTTATCATCATCATCATCATTATGATGAGAATATTATTATTACTATTACCATTATTATCATTATTAGTATTACTATCATTATTATTGCTAACATTACCATTCTTGATATTATCATTATCATCATTATCATTAACATAATGATATCCTCATTATCATTATCATTATATATGATGACAAGGTATTTTAAACATGTTAAAAGAAAAATATCAAATTGTTGAAAACATCAGGGTTGCTTGTATATTCCATTTTCTAATAAAAGGGGGAAGAAGGGGAAAGACAACGGTCTTGGACACATCCCACCAATTCAGCCTGTAATCCTACTTGACATACATCTTACTAAATTTTCTTATCTCGTACAGGTACAAGGTCTGTGTAAAAGGAACGAACTATATCAATGCCGAAAAGCATGGAAATCTTGATAAAGCTGAAGAAAAAAAACAGTGATGCTCTATCCCAGACAGTATTCTCCAAATCAAGAAGGTTAACTGATATCATTGAAAGTGTACCCTCAAATTCTGAAATTGGTCGCCTTGCCGAAATTATCCTGAACAGGCGGAGTCTCCCGAACTATTTTATGCAGAAGATGACGCCGGGGAAAAGAGAGAATTATAACATCAGTAACGTTGTTTTCATGCACCACCACAAGGCTGGTGGGACGACCACTAAGGGCATTTTGCAACGCATCCATAGAAATCTCAACATCCCTATAGAACTTATAAACTCCAACAACAATGCACAAGTCTTTGATTTCTACGAATCAAAAGGTGGCACAGATGCACGCTCCATCTTTGAGGGAGGCTATTCGTTTGGGATTTGCGACGTCCTGCACCAGAGGCCATGCTCTTATCTGACGGTCATTCGTGATCCGTACGAAAGGGTCATTTCTTCCTACTTTTACTGTCAGCAGACGAATGATCAGCTCTGCGGACCGGTGAATGCAAAAAATGTTTCCATCGTGCCATGGGCAATTCATCAAGGTAGCCACTTTTTCAGGCAACTTCTCATGCACAAAGACACTTGCAAACCAGGTCCCAACTCGACTCGTTACGTGCTGGACTACATGGAACGCACGAAAAACGTCACCCCTTACGGCAATACGAAAAGAAACAAGGTTTGCTGGTTCCGTCAAAAAGCAATGCTCCAGGAAACCCTCACGACAGAACACCGTCGAGCTATTTTGAACTACTGCTTAGAAAACTTACATAAATGGTTTGCCGTGATGGGAATTCTTGAAGAATATGGAACTTCTCTGCAGCTTTTTGAGGCAGCGTTCCAGCTTCCTTTCAAAAAGTTTTACAAAGCACCGAGAAATACTGGGAAAATCAGAGCGAAAGCCGACGAAGAAAGGGTGAATAAATTGAGAGCTGATTTACATAGCAGTCGTGAGGTCAAAGAAGCCATGCACGAGGACCTTATGCTATATGAAGAAATCAAGAAGATTATGAAGGTCCAAAAAGAAGCATTATTCTCGCTTGAAAAAAAAAAAGAAATTGAAAAGATAAATTCATGAGAACGTTACCGGCTAATACTGATAATAATATAGGATGATATTAAAGATCGATGTTATTTTCACAACAGTACTTGAATATTATTTTTTTTCATCAACCTATCATGAATATAATTATGTCTTCTTAAAGTTTCTAAAGCCACTCTCATCGGGAAGAATATACGCTTTAATTTCATCACAGAAATAACAAATCTGTATAAGTGTCATCAGAAATATCGTTTGACAACACTCATATAAGGTTGGAGAAAAACTAGTTGGATAATTGATGGTTAGTCAAGGAGTTCCCTAAAGTTGGGTGATTTTACCCAACCTAAGACACACATGGATGAGCAGCAGGTGGGCAAAATGAAATTGGTTGAGAGGTTTTGGGCAATTGAGAAACTGGGCAAAATGAAAATTGGGTAAAGGATGTTGGGTAATTATTACCAAACTACAAGATTACCCAAAAGTTGAATGGACGGAGGGTTGGGTGAAGTCTGAATGGGTAGGAGGGCCCCGGGGCAACCTGATTTGGCCAACGAATTAGTAAACACATTGCCCAACTTGGGATGGTTAAATATTACACAGAAATTTCAGGGACAGCATTTCAATCAGTGTTGGTTAATAGTTAATCAATTTTTTCCCAAGTCTTTTTAGGTTGTATACCTTCACTTCTAGGGAATTTTGACGCAACCGTAGTAATAATATTAATAATACCAATAATAGTAATAATAATGATAATAGATATATGTCTGGTGTTGTCTATAGTTTTTTCCATTATGTATATCCATGTCTATGTTCAAAATATAGTAACATTGGTGTGATATTCACTGTTTTGTTATGCTTGTCGATATTGCTATTGACCTATGTTCAAATCATAATTATTTTGCCGAAAGATTTGATATTCTGTTGTGTCTAATTATATTGTACAAAGAATTCTTTGAAAATAAAATGGCCTGTTGGAGCCGGGTCAAAAAAGAAAGAAAAAAGAAAAAATGTTACTGGCATCTAACTAAAGTTTTATTCCAGAATTACATAGGTTATCTTTTTTCGATAAAATCCTATCACTGATCCTTTTGTTACTTGCAATGATCTTGAAGTAACATTTTGAAAGAAACGCATTTGCTATAGTTTTCCATGAACAATTGCAATCGACACTCGCATTTTAATTGAATGATTGTATGTAATAATCACGAATGATTACAATAGCTGGCTTTCTAGCTTAGGTGATGGGATATTTTTTTATTGATTACCACTATTAACATCATTTTCACACAAAACAGTCGCTCGTGCAGTGCCGGATCCAGAGTTTCGAAAGTTTCGATGCAGCGGCGTTACAGTTGCCTGTTATCGTGGGGGGGGGGGGGGGGGCAGAGCCAAAAATTTCCCGGTAACTCAGTTTAGAATCAGTGGGGTAGCTAGGATTTCATTTTAGGGGGCGGTAGAGAGCACGCGAAGCGTGCGTATCACTTACTGAGCGCGCTTTCGCACGCTCCGTAGGGGGAGGGTGCAGGGAGGAGGAAGCTCCGACGTTTCTTTGAATTGTTCCTTGTCTGCTCCCGTTCTTCTTACGTTCGCTGCCTGTTATCAGGGGGGGGGGGGGTTAGAGCTAAAAATTTACCCGGTAACTAAGTCTAGAATATGCGGGCATGGCGGAGGTCAGCCCGCACCGCGAGTAGCTTGTCGCGAAGCCCGTAGCGGGTGGGGCCCAGGGGCCCGCCTTAAAGCCTCTGATGGGGGTCCAGAGGCAAAGCCCCTGCGGGGGTCCAGGGAGTGGAGCCCGCCGAAGCTCCGGGGTTTTGGTACTAAATGCTCCCTCATTTCTTTTGTTTCCCTTTTCTTTCTTCTTTTTTCCCTTTCCCTCTTTTCTTTCCCTCTCTCTCTTCTTCTTTCTCCCTTTTCTTCTTCTTTCTTTCCCTTTCTCCCTTCCTTTCCCTTCCTTTCATTTTTTCCCGGTGGTTTGGTGGATTTTCCCACTGAAATCCTTCGGGGGGGGCACTCTACCCCCCTGCCCCCCCCCCCGGCTGTTACGCCACTGCTTCGATGTTTCTTTGTCATCGTTCCTTGTTCATGTTGTCTCCTCCTTTTCTTCCTGCGTTCTCTCACCTTTTCCCTTCTCGCTCAAGATTTTGGGTATTAAAAAGTGTGAAAAATGTATAGATAGAATCAGGCCCATGGGAGCGATTTTTTTTTCACAGAGGTGCTGAACCCCTGAGCCACATAATAGGTTACCGCACCTTAGGAAGCAGCGTTTCAGTATTTCGGAGAACATGAAGGGGGGGTGTAAGACCTTAATTTGCCGACAGTCATGCTGCATTCTAAGTGTAATCTAAGTGACCCCCCCTTTCTCACAAAACACCCCCCCCCCAAAAAAAAAAAAAAAATCAAACTATATCGCAGATGTAGATATTTATCATATTAATGCAATATTTAGGGGTGGGAAGCGTCTTTTATTTTCATGTTTTTTTGGGGGGGATGACGCTTTTTTCTACTATGAACCACCCTGCTTTTAAATTTTGCGATCGAGCGAAGCGAGGTAGCCGAAAATAGCCACTTCTTGAAACTTCTTGTTAAGAAAGAAGTGTTATTTTGTCATGAAAATACATTGTCGGCCTATAAGATATCCGAAGCGGAGCGTAAAAGGGGTACGAGTCGCGTTTTTCGGATGGTGACGTTAAAGGTAGGCCCCAGACGTAAATAGTCATATCTGATTAATATACAAGTTAAGTATACTCAATTCCACAGCAGAAACAACATCAGTTGGTTAAATATATTCATTTCTATGACGTCAGATTTGTAAGGTGCTCGCCAGCCTAGAGAACTATCCTCTATCGGCCCAATGAGGTAAACTAAAGCAAATAATTTCCTCACCACAATGTTCATCCCAATCAATAACCTCATGCTGTAATCATTTCATCGCAGAATTCTGTCCATGTTGCTTTCATGTCACAGGCCATTATGAACATTACGGATTTTCCTACCACGTTTGACCAAAGTAGGAGCAGACGATATATTTTATCTCTAAAGGGAGCCAAATACTTTTTCGTTGCATCCCTGATTATGGCACTTGCATTTTTGGTGTCGTTCTATGCTGCAAGCGGTGAGTTTTAATGGTTTCTTTGTGTATTTGTTTTTCTGTATAGGTTTAGTTATTCGTCTTTAGCAGGAGTAATCTAATCGACTAAAACCATATATTTAGTTTAAAATCTAAAAATATCGCCTTTCTTAGCTGTTAGTATAATGAAAAGGCATTTTCATTTACTATGAAAAAATCATAGTGCTAATTTTTACTTAAAAGTTAACAAATTGCAAAAAATCCAAGTGCAGCAGATCTTGATTTGGGGTGGAGATGCCGAACTCATTTTGGGGCGTTTTTTTTTTATAATAATTTTTCAAAGGCCATAAGAAAAGTTAAGTTTTATTACCTTAGTAGCGACCATTTCAAACGAAGGATTACTTGCTGCCCCCCCCCCCTTCCCCACATTTACTGCGATGTGTAAATGTCATAATATATTATGAAGGCTTACTTCGAATAAATGCTTGAAGCTAGAATGTCAAACATACATGTAGTAAAGTGCAAATATACAGTTGACATTTTGATGGATTGTTCTTTTTTTATTCAAGCGTTAAAGAGCTTGGGTTCCATGTAAATCGTGCAAGAGCATCATTTTGGTTATTTACTTTTTCACATTGATCAGGAAAATCTAGTTCATTCCAGGCAACGTTTATCTTTATAGGCCCATTCCCATCTGACTGTTGCTAAATGTATGATGCTAGATATATGAATTACTAATTCAAGAATATGATGACTTATATAATGATTATGCAACGGTAGTTTCGGATTCTTATATATTTTCGCATCCCCATCTCCCTCTCTCTCAGCCATGAATATAAGTTCATCGAATTTCCCAGCAGAAAGATAAAGGGAACGACATTTGGATGGTTTAGACAAAGTCCCACTGATTTTATATGGCTATCTATCTGGTTAAGATCTTTGATGGGTTCTTTTATTATGCGTTATCAGACAGAAGTCATCAGCAAATGGTGTAGTTATGATACGTTTTCAATCCAAATCATAACCATATGCCGAGTTGAAATCAACACTTCAGACCTTAAATTGGATTCCTGACGCCCTAGAGATATTATTATTGAAACATTTCAGTATATCTCGAAAGTAGTCTCTTTATACCACCAATCGGTTGAGAGGAAGAACATTCATCAAAAATTAATTCTGATGATTATACACTGGCGTTTCTTTCTCATTAACTTCCTTTTTGAAATACTAGTAGGGTAGAAATTTTTTGTAGATATTATTTGTAAGTATTACAAACTTATCATACCCAACAATAATTGTTCATGCATATTCCAACTTTTTTTTCATAAAAGGTCTCATATTTAGGTAGTAACACTACACAACGTTTTGAATAATCTTGATAATAAGCACAGCAAAATTAATTTTTGTATGTTTGTTTTGGTACATGTATTTAAAGCATGAGCTTCTAATTTTTCTCTACAGGTTCTCGCAACCCAACATCGACCCTTCTTTTAGGGCACAACCTTCCTTTAGTCAACGGCAGCCTAGGCAAAGGGTAGGTACTGAAATCTAATCTGTGTAATCGCAATGAAATTACACAACTATATATATATATATATATATATATATATATAGATATATAGATATATATATATATATATATATATATATACTTATTTTTTCAGAGTTTGCATTGGTATGAATAGACTGCATAGAAGCACATCAAATTGCCATAGGCTATTAATCTTATTGTGGATGATAAACACAAATTATACAGCATACCTGTAAGGGGTGCATGGGGTGCCTTGGAACGACTGAATTTCGAAATGGTTATCATAAGTTTAGATATCATTGATGTTACTGTTGAATAATTGGTAGTAGTATCATCACTAATCTACTACTACTAATACTACTTCTACTACCACCAACACTACTACACATGTACTACTATTGTTACTATACTTCTTCTACTGCGGCTACTACTAATGATTATAATACGAATTATAACAATGAAAATAAAATAACAATGTGAATAATGGCAATGATTTTTATTGATCAAAATGATGATAAGATTGATAACAATAATAATGATGTTGATGATAATAATAGTGATAATAATAATAATCATCATCATCATCATAACGATGTTTTTATCATTATTATCATCATCATTATTATTATGAGAAAATTATTATTACTATTGTAATTGTTATTATTATCGTTATTATTATTATTATTATTATTATTATTATTATTATTATTATTATTATACTTATCATTATTATTATTATTGCTAACATTACTATTCTTGATATCATCATTATCAATGGTGACAGGGTAGGTTAGCGGCTGTTGAAAACGTCAGAGTTGCTTGTATACTCTATTTTCTAATAAACGGGGGAAGTAAAAAAGGGAAGGATACCGGTCTTGGACACATCCCACCAATTCAGCCTGTAAACCTACTTTACATAATTCTTACTAAACTTTTCTATCTCGTACAGGGCCCGTGAAAAAGGAATGGACTATATCAATGCCGAAAAGCATGGAAATCTCGATAAAGCTGGAGAAAAAAACAGTGATGCTCTACCTCAGACAGTATTCTTAAAATCAAAAAAATTAACTGATATCATTGAAAGTGTATCCTCAAATTCTGAAATTGATCGCCTTGCTGAAATTATCCAGAACAGGCGGAGTCTCCCGAACTATTTTATGCAGAAGATGACGCCGGAGAAAAGAGAGAATTATAACATCAGTAACGTTGTTTTCATGCACCACCACAAGGCTGGTGGGACGACCACTAAGGGCATTTTGCAACGCATCCATAGAAATCTCAACATCCCTGTACAACTCATAAGCTCCACAAACAATGCACAAATCTTTGATTTCTACGAATCAAAAGGTGGCACAGATGAACGCTCCATCTTTGAGGGAGGCTATTCGTTTGGGATTTGCGACGTCCTGCACCAGAGGCCATGCTCTTATATGACGGTCATTCGTGATCCTTACGAAAGGGTCATTTCTTCCTACTTTTACTGTCAGCAGAACAATCAGCTACTCTGTGGACCGGTGAATGCAAAAAATGTTTCCATCGTGCCATGGGCAATTCATCAAGGTAGCCTCTTTTTCAGGCAACTTCTCATGCACAAAGACACCTGCAAACCAGGTCCCAACTCGACTCGTTACGTGCTGGACTACATGGAGCGCACAAAAAACGTCATTCCTTACGGCAATACGAATAGAAGCGAGGTTTGCTGGTTCCGCCTGAAAGCATTCCTCCAGGAAACCCTCACGAAAGAGCATCGTCGAGCTATTTTGAGCTACTGCTTAGAAAACTTACACAAATGGTTTGCCGTAATGGGAATTCTTGAGGAATATGAAACTTCCCTGCAGCTTTTTGAGGCGGCTTTCCAGCTTCCTTTCGAAAAGTTTTACGAAGCACCGAGAAATACTGGGAAGATCAGAGCTAAAGTCGACGAAAAAAAGGTGAATGAAATGAGAGCTGATTTACATAGCAGTCATGAGGTCAAAGACGCCATGCATGAGGACCTAATGCTATATGAGGAAACCAAAAAGATTATGAAGGTCCAAAAAGCATTATTCTTACTTGAAAAAAAGAAACTGACAAGATAAATTCATGAAAACGTTAATTATAAATCTGTTATTTTCACAACAGTACCGAATATTATTTTTTTTCATTAAACAATCATGAATATAATTATGTCTTCTTAAACTTTCCTAAGCCCTCAAAAAGATTTGCACTCATATTGGGAAGAACATACGCTTTTATTTCATCACAGAAATAGCAAATCTGTATAGTGTCATCAAAAATATCGTTTGACTACACTCTTAGAATGTTGGAAAAAATTGACTGATAGTCGGTCAAGGAATTCCCTAAAGTTGGTTAATTTTTACCCATCCTATAAGCAGCAGGTGGGCAAAGTGAAATTCATTAGTGTAGACAGGTCCTCATACCGGGGGTGGGGGAGGGGGTGGGAGGGGGGGGAATGATTAACCCATTCGTACATATTTTTGTACCCACATATATGAGTCCACCTCAAAATGTAGGTGGGAGATGCATCCCCCACCCCACCCCCCTCCCCCTACCGCTTTCTACGCCCCTGGTGAAATTGGTGGAAAGGTTTTGAGCAATTATTGCCTAACATTATGAGCACACAAGAAATTGGGCAAAGTGAAATTTGGGTAAGGGATGTTGGGCAATTATTACCCATTTACAAGATTACTCAAAAGTTGAATGGACGGGAGATTGGGTAAAGTCTGAATGGGTAGGAGGGTAGGAGGGCCCGGGTGGGCAACCTGATTTGGCCAACGAATTAGTAAACGTATTTCCCCAATTTGGGGTGGTTAAATATTAAACAGAATTTCAGAGACAACATTTTAATGAGTGCTGGTTAATAGCTGGTCAATTTTGTCCCAACTCTTCTAAGAGTGTATACATTCCGTGGAGGTATGACGCAACCGTATTGATGATGATGATGATGATGATGATGATGATGATGATGATGATGATGATGATGCATGATAATGATAATAATAATAATAATGATAATAATAATAATAATAATAACAATAAAAATAACATTAATAATGATAATAGACATTTTGTACGGCGTCGTCCATATAGTATTGTATTCTATCATGTCTATGTTCAAAGTAAAACAGTTTGTTGTAATATTCACTATTTTGTTATGCTTGTTGATAATGCTGTTGACCTAGAAATATTTGATATTCTGTTGTGTCAAGTTGTATTGTACGAAGAATTCTTTGAAAATAGAATGGCCTGTTGGAGGGTCAAAAAATAAATAAAGAAAAAAGGTTATTGACGTCTAACCAAATTTTTACTCCACTGAGAATTAGATAGGTCTAGGTTATCGTTTTCGGAAAAATCCTATCATTGATTATTTTGTTACCTTTTTTCATTTCATTTCATTTCATTTATTTTTTCCATTTTCAACTCAGATATAACATACATAATTTTCAACTCAAAATAACATCATGCAATGATCTTGAAGAAACATTTTGAAAGAGACGTATTTGCTGGTTTTCCATGAACAATTGCATTCAACTCTCGTAGACTGAATGATTGCCTGTGCAACTTATAATTACTAATGATTACGATAGATGGCTTTCTAACTTAGGTGATGGGATACTTTTATTTCACCATATTAATGATTACCACTATTAACATCATTTTCACAAAAAAAGGTTGCTCATGGCAGGGCCGGATCCAGAGTTGTGAGGGGGGGGGGGGGGCGCTAACCGAGGGAGTAAAGCGACCATGCGCGTGACTAGAATTTCATTTTGGAAGGGCGGTAGTGCAGGGAGGTTGCAGGGAGGGGGAGGTTTTCCCCCTCCCGGCGAAAGCTAATTCAACGTTTCTTTGTCATCGCTCCTTGTCTAGTCCATGTTGTCTCTTCCTTATCTTCCTGCGTTCTCTCACCTTTTCTCTTCTCGCTCAAGCGAAACAAGTGCGAAAAGGCTATTATTGATGGAGGAGCTTCAGATGAATTGATACCCATATTTCCAGTCAGGTGTAGTAAGTTGGTACCCGGTAGGATTTATTCCATGCATGCATTCAGCTCTACAGTAGCCGTGCTAAAGCTGGGATATTATAATGATAGGGCCCTCAGCTAGAACAGTACCTAGTACTGAAGAGACTACCATGGATAAACAAAGCATATCATTATAATTATCATACTGAAACAAATGGTTATTGGGCTATGTCATTTTTTCTTTGTTTACATTAACTTTATTGAGCCGAGTGCTCTGGATTAAATTTATGTACACTATAGGCTGAAGTCGTCTGATTATTTTGGTGTGGTAGCATTACTCATTTTAGGAAAATCTAACTTTAATCGCGTGACTAGTTAACTGCAGGACTAAGATCTGACACCAAGTGGTCCATATTTTATATTATTTTAACCCTATACAAGAACGATACTTCTCATTCACTTTACCCAGGATGATTTTTATTTATCACAATAATTGCCTGAACAAAAAAGCGATAATATCAGATAAAATAAATGATTTTGCCAAACATTCATGAACGTCAAATGAGACATTCATGATATATCATGGAGACAGTGGTGGCTCCGTGTATAAAATACGATGCACATGAAAGAAATACGTGTTTTGGTTTTTACAGTTTTTAATAGGAAAACACGTATTTCTTGCATGGGTAACATATTTGTACTCCTGTCTAGGAACATTGGTATTGGATCGAGGTCGAAAAACAAAAAGGCTTAAACTTTCCCTCAGTGATACAATACTGAAATGAACAATTATTCACACAAATAAGATAAGCATAATCATACACTCCCTTGGCTTAGATTACGATTTTTTTTAGCACACATGCACACATTGGTAACAATCAATATGCCTATAGCACGTTGATTTATTGGATATACGATAAAAGAGCAATGTAGACAAAATGACTTGCTCAAGGGCATAAGTGCCGTGTCGGAGATCGAACCCCTGATTCTCACGTCTCTAGTCAAGCGCCTTAAACCACTGGACCACGGCACCTCCACGAATATGCGTTATAATAAGATACTACCAAAAAAACAAACAAACAAACAAACAAACAAATCCCTCCTCATCTGTGCCATATCCGAGTATACGAGTCAAGAGTATATTGTTCACAATAATCTAATGAAGAATATTATGATAACCGGGCCTATCTCCACAACAAACATTGATTTATGCTTTAGACCCCTAGACATAAATCACCGAATTTCTTCCTAATGTATTTGCTCTTGGATTATTCTTATATATTGTTATTTTTATTGTGTATTCGATTTTGTAGTATTTCAAAATATATGATCTGTATTTTGATTGATTTTTGCATGGACATGAAACTGAAATAATTGAAATGGTGGTGTTGGTGATGATGGTGATGATAATGATGATGATGATGATGATGATGTTGATGATGATGATAAAAATGTACTCAGTTGTTACCATAAGATATACAACATTATATACAAGGTCATCTTTTCATAAAAGTTTTCATTTCTTTTCAAGATAGTGAACATAAAATATGAGATATTGAAAAATATGGAATACCAAGAACTAAAAAGAAAGTTGCTTTACAAGCAAATTAATTGATATAATGCCAAGTTAAGATCAAGGACGTAGTACGCAGGAATTTTCCGGGGCGGGGGGGGGGCAAAAGTATGTCCAATTTTCGAAGGAACACGCAAGTGAGGGAGCTTTTGCATTTACAAAATTTAAATTGAACGATCTGCTGCACACTTTGAGTGGAATTTTTGTTTTAGTAAAAATTTTTTAAAAAGCAGAAGGTTGAAAATTTCTGGGGGAAACTTCCCCGCACCCCCCCCCCCCAACTGCGTACGGCCATGTTTTAGATGGGGAGGGACAACTAAAAATCCATCCCGAATCTTTGGCTGCGGAGTTGAAAAAATGGGTTTGCTAGTACGACGAGCGCATTGCCCACTTTTCTTCTGGAAATCGTTTGGTGAATGAAAATAGATATCATTTTAATTGTACGCTGACGCAGATGAACCTATTTTTAAAGCCAGTGGTGTATCAAGGCCTTAGCTTGCATGGGGAGAGGCTGAGGCAGAAGAGACGGCTGATGTGTTTTACACACTGAGGAAATAATAGATTTTTAACGGTCGCTTGACTCTATGTGGGCGCATGGGAACCGAACGAAAGATTTTGAGAGAAAAAAAAAATTATATCTCCCATCAGATCAGGCAGGACTAATGAATCAAGACACTCACATAATTATCTCAAATAATTCTAAACTCGGTTATCTGTGTTTTTGTTTTTACTGGTCAGAAATTTAGGGGGGTCATTCCCTTGTCCTACTTCAAATATATTTGTGAGCCAAGTATCGATATCATATACCTGACCAAATACCTTATACCAGGGAGTTGGAACAGAGAGAACTCTCCTGAACGCGAAAGAGAAGGGTCTACTTTTGGCGCGAGTCCGTGCGGCATTATTTTGACATAAGTCTTTATGTCTGTCATGGCGGCAAAGGATAGTCCAGATAACAGGATGGCGAAAAGGTAGGCCTGCCATTTGAGAAAATGTATTTTGCTTTGTATAATATATCAATATTTGAATTACTTTTAAATTTGTAGGGCCTTATTTCTCTGCTTTTAGTAATCTGGAGCAAGAATCCATGTCTAGCGGAACAACGTAAGGTATTGCAAACTCTATCCTCTCATAGAAATAACATCATGTTTAGTAATCAAGTTTAGAATGATTGTTTATACGGATTAGTCGTGGCTTATGCACTTGTTTTCCCTTCGGAAGCTTTGACGTTTCTTTGTCATCGTGAACTCCTTGTCTGCTCCTTCTCTTCCGACATTCTATCAGCTTTTTTTTTTTCTTTTTGCCCCTCCACTTTTTCGTTTGGAGGGGGGGGGACCGCTTCCGGCTCCTATGTCAATCAAATATCTGTTATGCTTTCCCGTTGATCTGATGCCTACTTGTATGATTGTGACAACACCAGATACTGCATCCATTCAATTCAAATTCAATTCATTTCAATTCAATTCAATTCCATGAAGGTCTATTGGAAAACAAGTTTCACATCAAAAACTGAATTGTACATTTTTAGATTAAATTACAATATACAAGTTGCAATTGCGAATAAAATATATTAAATACTGAAATGCATAAAAACATTGATGAAACTAAGATACACTGATAAAATCATAGGTAACATATTTCAGATAAGATGTTCAAATTATCGTCAAAAATTTTAATTAATATACAGTTTTGAAATGATAGATATAAGAGATAAAAGCATCACAGATATAGTGGAATAATTATAAGCTTTGATTTGCATAATGATTAGTGATTAATAGTATGAGATTAGGAAGGGCACTGTTTTGGATCTTTTAGTCCTGCAAGTAAATTTTCGATATTTTTTTGTATTTCGTGAAATGAATTTGTTAGTTTTCTTTGGAGGTAACCACGAATGACAAAATGCTTTCGAAAAATCAGTCAAAAGCATTGTGGATATTGAATGAGGCTTTTCAGTGTTACTATGCATACATGATAATCCAAATAAATAATGACATGTAGACAGGTTTCGGTCTATTACCAAACTGATTTGGATCTATTATGTTAGCATTGTCTTCCGAAAACCATTTTGCGATATATATACGTGTTTTGTGTATTTTAAATCTGACCCAGTTTCCTATGCCACGGTAAAAAAAAATATATTGGCCTTTATCTGTACTGACAAAATTTATTTTTAAAGAATCGCCCAGACTGCAGTGTGTCATGTTGAAATCCGCTCTGGTGTGCCAACATTTTTCCGGATCACGTTATCAACTCGTGTGAACTGTTCAAGGAGTCCGACTCCTTGACGAGGATTTCCGAATATGCCCTTAAACTTATACAAATGTAAATACATTTTGACAGGTATCCTGCACATCGAACAGTACCCTTGGAATACAACATAAGAATAAAAAAGAAAAAGAAAGATAACACCCCGGGTAGGTGAGCATTAAAATGTTCCTGTACAAACACGTGATATTAAGCCACCGTAAACGCCGAGTTTTATCCAGTGATCAAATTCACCCCATTTTCGATCGAGTTTTTTTTTTTTTTTTTTTTTGGAGCTTCTTCACGAATAATTCACCCCTAAATGAGTTTTATCCTAATCGAACATACCCTAAGCAAGGCCTCTGTCTTGTTTTGTTTGTTTGTTTTAATCTTTCCGAAGAGATTCGTGCAATACGAGGCTACACATAGTCCAAAGGATGAGGTAAAGCAAACCGGGCTTAAACACCTACTAACAAACGGCAAAAACTACCCTTTTTTCAGGTCACGTGTATTTATAGCATTATATTTGATCGCCTTCTCCCGGCCTAATTAACACACTTACATACACGCTCCATACCTATTTTTTAATTTTGTTGTTGTTGTTGTTGTTGTCGAATACAACCGTTAGGTAGAACACCACGGGAAACTATCCTCATACAACTTAAATCGAAACTATAGAGAGTAGTAACAACAACGGTATAGTCGTTATGGATTTACCCACAAAATTGATAGTTGTCCGGGGTACTTGATCTCATTCTTCCGATCATACCTGAACTCTAAGCTAGAGGAAGTCTGAATACAAGGTCTAAATACATAAAGACATGGAGAGGAAATGGTTTATGAGGTTAATATGTAGGCCTACTTGACCCAGAGTGCATAGACAGGAGCGGGGGGGGGGGGCAGAGGGGGCGGTTGCCCCTCCCTGCATTCAAGAATGGGTGGAGGAATCGAAAAGGGGGCTGACGCTTGCTTCAATCGAGGGTGATGAAATTATCCGCCTCCCTCCCACCATCCTGTTTTGAAGTATTCGTCTGAACATGATTTAGAGCAGGTTAATTCCAACACCTAAATTTTCTCACGTCGTCGCTATACACTCCTTGACTTACATGTATACATGTACATGCAGATATCCTATATTATAACAGCAGTGTATCCCCCGTCTACAAGCGGCAGCAAAAGAAAGGGGTAGATTATCCCTTGATAAAAAGGGGAGGAGAGGGAGGCAAAAACATCACCTCTCCTTAACCTATAACACTATAATTTACAGTATAACGGATAGCCTTCTGGTGTTGGGAAATTTTAGATGGGCCCCCATAATTTTTTAAGATGGCCCTAAGAGCGTTTGACCCCCCCCCCCCCCCCACACACACACACACTCACACCAAGCTTGGACCCTCTGGCGCGCCTACCACAGTACGAAAGAAGATGTCCGCCTTGTTGTAGGCCTACTAGGTAGTTGTTTTAAAGGGGATAGTTGACAGGTGGTGTCCTGACACGATACCATCCGGTCGATGAACGCGAACGCTGGAAGCGATCCGAAGGTAGAGTCTAGACATATAGTGTTAATTGTCGATGATGGGGTAGTTTTCCTACTTAGCCCAGTGCCCTTTATTACAGAGTTTGGCCAACTCGGTTTCAGTGGGTTAAAACATTGCACAATTTCCGTTGTATTGTGCTTGCCTAACAAAGCAATATGCGCCATGTTGTGCCCTTCTGGAGCCGAGTTGGCTAAACGCTGTAATAAATGACTCTGGCCCAAAATAAGAGTATATTGGGTGGTTTTCTTGATTTCTAGAATCTGACTATTCATGATGAGCATATTTTGGATTTGAATACAAAGTTTTAATTGTCGATGGTGGTAACAATGAAAATGATCAGTGAAATATTTACTCAGTGTAAAATTACATTTTTCTCCTCCGACAGCCACGGTGGTGCCGACGTTGACTACCTAAGTGATGACGCACCTTCCGATTCGAGTGACGATAAAGTGGCCATCCCACGACACATCGGATTGGTTGGCGTCATCGCTCATACGGTATGACCCTGTTTCGCATCATATTAAAAAAGGGGAATGGAACAACTTTTCCAGCCTATCCATATAATTAGTTTAATTTTTGTTCTTGTCATTTAAGAGAAAATCATTGATCAGTCCTCAAATTAATATGGGGCTATTTTATTTTGACTTCACCAGAAAATGATGAAATTGCTCGAAGTGACGATTAACTGATAACGTAGCCCATTCTGACTGGATGTACGGAATGATGCCGTATAGGACATTTTCTTTGAATCATTTTACTGTTGTTGATTGTTTATCTTATTTAAGAGAATCGCGCATTTTGATTCCACTCATTTCAAATAGTTTGTCGATTTTCATGTCTAAGCGTGTAGCGTCGTGGACTTTGCACTTAACAATTTACAAATAACAGGAACTGTCACCGGGTCACTCCGCAGATTTGAGAAGGCACAGCCAGCCTAAAGCCCCGAAACTTAAGCATTCCTCCCAAAAGATATTCGATTTTGTCGTTGTTGTTTGATAGGTTGCCCCTTTATTTTACGAATCTTGCCTCCTTAATTCTCCCTTTCACAGAATCATGGAACTACAGAAGCTTAAAAGTGCCACCGAGATGACGAGATGATTTAGGCCAAGAAGACAAAAAGACGAGTTAAAAGACAATATCTGAATATGACGAGTTATTGATACTCAGCATGTCGACTTGCTGGGGACGAGAAGAAGAGATGACATGTTGTTGGAACTCGGCAGTCGACTTGTACACTGTTGTATGAGACGAGAAGACGAGATGAAGAGATTCTCGAACTCAGCAAATTCCAATAACTCGGCATCTTGTCTTTTTACTTGTCATCTCATCTTCTCGTCCCACAACAAGTCGTCTTGCCGAGTTCAAATAACTCATCATCTGGTCTTCTTGTCCTAAACAAGTCGACTTGCCGAATTCAAATAACTCGTCATCTCGTCCCAAACAAGTCGACTTGCCGAGTTCCAAGAACTCGTCATCTTGTCTCTTAACTCTTCTTCTTGTCTTCCTGGCCTAAATTATTTCGTCATCTCGGTGGCACCTTTAAGCTTCCTTATCATGCTCATGGAACCACACTGTGGACTGTAATGAAAAGAATGGGTGTGAATGCGCATTGCCTTTCAAACTATACATGCTATATACATGATATAGGGGGACTAGACAATAACTCTTTGCCCCCTTAAGAATGGGAACCATTCTTCCGGCGGTTTTTAAAGTCATATTGATACAGAGCATGCTGTTTAAGCATGGGAGCTTAATATATATTACAAATAGCAAGTGTCCTTATTCAGTGTTATTTGACTGATTTTTACCTATTTGATTGAATTATTGATGATTCTAGTTGTTAATGTCCTCGTATTCTCTACTGAGCTCTCATTGTTGTGATTGTGTGGCAGAGCTTAGGCGTTAATAATGATTAATGACGGGTGATGATGATGATAATGATAACATTATGATGTTGATAGAGATGATGATAATGGCGATGATGATAATGATGATGATGATGATAACGATGATGACAATGATAATGTAGCAGAATGTAATGATCACGGTAATAATAATTAAAAGAAAAATAATAATAACGTCTTATTTACCCAGGGAAGCCACTCTGGCTTTTATCAGCTGCTCTTCCAGCGGGCCCAGCATAACATTATGATATAACATATTACCCTTTCTCCATTCTTGTATGCCCAGTGCCTGGCTGGAAAGCAGAAGGTCCCATTTTAAAGTCTTTGGTATGACTCGGCCGGGGATCGAACCCACGACCTCCCGTTCATGAGGCGGACGCTCTATCAATAATTATTGAGCCAACATGCCCGGTAATAATTAGGGTGACTGAGTGAGCGAGTTGATGACGATGGTTTTTAGTGATGATTATTGTAATAATGATGATTAAATCATAGCGCTGGTAAGACAGTAACCTTGGAAACATCGTTATCTTCCAGGTCGGGAGCGTTATTGGGACGGGCATTTTCATCTCTCCGAAGGGTATCTTGCAAGGAGCAGGTGGTTCCGTCGGTGTTGCCCTTATATTCTGGGTCATAGTTGGCATCATCCAGACATGTGGCTCTTTCATCTACGCAGAACTGGCACTGATGTTCCGAAAATCAGGAGGTAAACCATACTTCAAAATGTCTTAACTTTAAGTTACTTCATTTACCAAATTGTATAGATTATTAGTTACAGTACTAATACTTAGTCTGCTGAGCCAGAGAGGAACTTACCTCAGATGTGAAAGAAGGCTCGAATATGTCTTCCAATATTTTTCCACGTGTACATCTGTTTGAGCCATCACCCCCCCCCCCCCCCCCGGCCCCCCCCCCCAAAAAAAAAAAGAAAAAAGATATTTTTCAGATTTTTTTTTTTTCAATGATTACCCATCCGGCGACGATGGGTAGCAGGTATACGCGTTTTAATGTTTTACCTCCCTTCACCTCATAATCATTACCTGGCTAATTAAGCCATGACTGTTTGAATACCTTATTTTCTTTACTGCTAGGTGAGTTCACATTCATGTTGGAGGGATGGGGCAGGACCGTTGGTTTCTTGAAACTCTGGACCATTGTGACGGTGAACGCGGCCTCGGTAGCGATACAAGCTCAAGTCGTGGCCCAGTATCTACTAACTCCGTTTCTTCACTGTGTTGATCCGCCAATTTTAGCTGTGCGTTTCATCAGCTTTTGCGTCGTCCGTAAGTAATAGTTCGGTAAAATGATTTCTCCCAAAGTGGCATAGTGGAAAGATGAATATCACAGCATCATAACATCCTAATTTACGGCATTATAATCCCCAACTTTTTTTAACGGCGCTATAACCTCTAATGTAGGCCCGGAATTTAGGCAAAGATCCTTAAAAAAAAAAAAAGGAATGAAGATTTGACAAGTTCGCTGATTTTGTACATGCAATGAACAGACGAAAACAACCGGGAAAGGGAGCCCATGATAGCCATTATAGCCTATGCAGATAAGCTGACATGTAAAAACTAACGTTTGTGGGGGAAAATTACCCATGGGATGAAATACTGTAACAAGAAAGAAACCAGGGCGCTGTTTCATATTTCAAAAAATCTGTTCGTCAAGTTAAGCATGACCTTACGAACAAGTGGAATATGAAGTGCCAAATGGAATGCCCAAAGTTTGTCCTGACGTTTAAACAAAGTGTGACTACATTTCCCATAATTTCAATTAAATTTTGGCAATATGCTTCGCAATTAGAATTTGTGTAAACAATATCAATGTTAATCTACGTCTGCATATCGCACCTTTAGCTGAAACGATTTATAATGATTGCGAATCCCATTTTGCTTGCCACATTCAAGTTGTTCGTAAAATTTAATTTACGAACAACTTTATGAAGCGGCCCCCCCCCCCGGGTCTCTAAGGGGCTCTATGAATTCAGAAATCTGAAGGGCACTGAAAATGAGATAGGAGAAAAAAAAACAACATAAAACAAAACACGCGAAAAACAAACAAAACAGAGCGGCATTACAAAGATATCGCCCCCCCCCCCCCCCCTAAAAAAAAGGAGACCGCAAAATGTACCTTTCCCGTATGTTTGTCAAACAGCTCATAAAATCTTTTGTGATATTCAAATTCCATATTATCATTTGAATCATTTGAATATGTACTCATTGATTGTTTTCTTGGATGTTGCTGCTCATGGCAATATGAATTTGTTTAACGACATAAGTCATTTACTAATGCTAAGTACTACCCTGTTCCATAAATATTGATTTTCATCATTTTACACGCTCAGTTTTACTGTTGTTCATCAACTGTATCAACGCCAAGTTACCGACTCGCTTTGCTTGGTTCTTTACAATGACGAAGACCTTTGGACTTATGGTTGTCATCGTTACCGGTTTCTATAATCTGGCTCGAGGTAAGCCGTTAGTCCTGGACCAGGGCCCCGCGTTTCATAAAACACCAATAACAAAATTGCCAAAAAAAAAAAAGAAGTTATAAGCTACTGAAATCCTTGCATCTGATTGGCTGAGAGTAAATTTGTCATAGAAATGTGCCAGTTTTTACTGATAACAATTTTATGAAACGGGGCCCAGAAAATGTGCACATAAGCAGTTTAATTGACTGAAAAACACTTTTACATCTGATGAACAGTATGGTCTTATGGGGTGTTGCAAGAAAGTTGCAATCAATTGCAAATAATTGCTAATTTTGACACAACCATTCTGATTGGCTTAAGGTCTGCCCTTTTAAGAAGACATGCATGCAACAATGATTTTGAATGGCCAGTGACAATTAGTTGCAACTTGCAATCGATTGCAACTTTCTTGCAACACCCCATTAGACTGCAGTACACTCTAAAAACAATCTAGTCAGATTTGACTATAGATTACTGGATCAGCCGGGCACTTGCACTATTTCTAGTCAAAATGAGCAGATTTCTAGTCAATTTCACTCAGAGCCACCGGTATTTTAGTCAAACTTGACTCGGATTCTAGTGAAAATGACTATGCTTCTGGTCATTTTGACTAGAAATAGTGCAAGTGCCCGGCTGATCCGGTAATCTAGTCAATAAGTACGCTCTTAAAAGAGTAGGGTAAAATTTCACTCAGCTTGGGTAGATTTTGCACCACCAAGAGTAAAATTTACCAAGAGAATATGCGTGTTACCTGTTTACCAAAGGTGTGTATAACTTTACCCAACTCCTGTTGGAGTGTAAATCATTTTGAAATAATAATATCACAATATTTAAACCATATTTCAAATATACTGAAGAAAGAACTAGCTGAAAACCACCATGACCACCGTTGAAGCTTGTGCTGGGAAAACCAAAATGGAAATACAGACTAGTTACTGTGAGGACATCATAATTATTTGAAGGGGAAAAAAGCCTACGCTAATGTATATAAGGAAGATGGAGTAGACGGAAAAACGAGAAAAATGTAAGACATTGGAAGATGAGTTCATTAATGTGACAAAGTAAATTACTGGAGGTAATCAACCGACCAAACAACGGCGACTTTACAACTCTTTTTCAAAATTACACCGAAAATATACTTGTTGACATCCAAGATTGAAAAAAATGTTGTTAATTTCAATGGATTGCAGTATAGTATTAAAACAGTAATATGCAAAAGGCATGATGAATATCATTGTTTCTAAAGATTTTCCTTGAACGGTAAACATATATTCCAAAGCGTAATGTATTCACATAGCGATTTGTTTTCCCCCACTTATGTATATGGCAGGAAGGACAATCTACTTACAAAATGCTTTTAATACTAGCAATCTAGACGTTACAACTGTACCGCTGGCTTTTTATTCTGGAATGTTTGCCTTTGGTGGATGGTAAATACAACATTACTCACTTACTAAAGTGCTCGTACACTCTAACAAAAAGGCGCAATCTTGCACCCCAATTTAATGATACAATAGCAGCACCTTTTGGAGTGCAATCTAGCTTGCACTCTACATGACAGCGGTGCAAATATGCACCTTTTTCATGTTTTTGTACTTGTTTGCACCCGAAAATGCCCAACTGCACCCTGAAAGGTGCAATTATACACCTTAAAGGGTGAATAAAGTTTTCCATCCAAAAGGGTGCAAATTTGCACCTTCCCGAAAGGATACAACTCTGCACCCTTAATGGTGCTTCTTTGGGTGCAAAGTTGCACCCTTGAAGGAGCTCCTATCATTTCAAGGGTGCAAAATTGAAACTTTTTTTTCTTAGTGTGTACAATGATGTATTGATAGACCAAGAATGACAAGAAGCAAGATGTGATAGCTGTGATCGCTGGTAATTCTAAAGCAATCTTAGATGTCGTAATAGTTATCACAAATACCGGAAATAATTCTGATATTATTTTTCAGAGAGATAGAAAAGAAGGGAGAAGGGGAAAGGAGGGAAGGAGAGCTAATTTTTCAGAATATCATTACCTCAACTTGTGCCCACATTACCTGAAATGCTATTTAGTCTGCACCTTGAATTGGGGACATAGATATGATGATCATTATTGATTATGTATACATAAAGCAAACTAAACTTATTAGAAATTCACATTTCTGTATCCAATTATATCCTCGTTTCATGCAGGGATGTGGTCATGTCATTCACCGAGGAAGTCAAACGACCAGAAAGGTAAACTTTACATATGGAAAGGGATGGCGCTAGGAGGGGAAGGGGTGTGAAGATGACATCCCCCCCCCCCAAAAAAAAAAAAAAAAAAAATGTTTTTTTTTTTTCTTTTCCGATCCACGATTTGTCTGAAGTCCTTTGAATATTTAGGCAAGTTGTAAATGGTAAACTTTACATATGGAAAGGGATGGCGCTAGGAGGGGAAGGGGTGTGAAGATGTCATTCCCTCCCCCCCCCCGAAATGTTTTTTTTTTCTTTTCCGATCCACGATTTGTCTGAAGTCCTTTGAATATTTAGGCAAGTTGTAAATTGTATGATCCTTAATATGATTATTATTTTTTTTAAATTATTATTTATTTTTTGGCCTGAAACGTTTTCTTTGTCCTTGACTGTATTCCATGTCGAATAATTTTTATCCAAGACCCGAGTCATTTATTTCTTAAAGCCATTCCCCATTCCTAGATTGCAGGAAAATATTATTTTTTGGCATTTTTTTTTACCTCACTATCAAATTTATATCAAACATTCATTTTCTGAGTTTCAAAAGGAAATGTATTTTATTACTTGGAGATTGAGTTACCGTTTAGAAAGAAAAATATGGAAGGGGAGAACCATGATACAGCGATTACTAGTAAACATGGATATACCTCACAGAAAGGGGGGGGGTGAGAGAGGGTGTGAGAGAGAGAGAGAGAGAGAGAGAGAGTGAGAGAGAGAGAGAGAGAGAGAGAGAGAGAGAGAGAGAAAGAGATTAATGTGAAATATACAGTGCGTCGTAAAAAAAAGTGTACAGTTGGAAAAATTCTTGCCATCTGAGCATTTCAAAATATTTTCAGGAAATTTTCAGGAAATTTTCATACCAGTAGATAGCCCAAACACTCTTCTATAAAATCTAAACAAAAATCTCAAAAGAATTTACGCTTGAGTGAGGGAAAGTAACTTATGTGAAAGGATGCGAAATCCAGACTGCACTTGACAAGAATTGATATTTGTGCTGGTTACGATCAGCGAAGCGGACAGTAATGTTGATTGTAGAGGCTTATAGTTTTAATATTCTGAGGGCTTTCTGACGATTTATGAATGGATATCCATTGTTGTGTTAATGTTATGACATATCCATTAACATGTCATGCTTGAGTGAGCATTTGCATACTTTATTGGCTGTTTTGTAATGCTAATTTTTCGGTAAGTTATAATGTTTTGAGATTTTTTGGATGGCATTTGATATAAGAGACCCTGGGCTATTCTCAGGTATGAAAATTCCATGCATATAAATATTTTGAAAAACTCAGATGGCAAGAATTTTTCCAACTGTACACTTTGGGAGAGGGGGACGCACTGTATAGAAAAGGAGAACTGAATTAACACTTGCAGAAAATGGGATGAGAAAACTGGCATTTTTAGGAAAGAGGACAGGATGCGCCATTTCTAATTTTTATGATTATGGACCGCTTTTTCAAATTTATCTTACCCTTTCAGAAACATTCCCCTGGGAACGGCAATATCCATGGCAACCATAACGCTCCTGTACATCATGGCAAATATTTCCTACTTCACTCTTCTCTCGCCTCAAGATGTTCTTCAGTCTGAGGCCGTAGCCGCGGTGAGTATAATCGTTTCATACTTTGCTTCTTTTTACAATGGACATTAATAATGCAAATCTATAGATATTTATCTCCAACCGTCAAAGGACCCTTTTTGATGAAAAGAATTTCTTCTATTGTTATGTGTAGTATCATTTCTACGGATGGAATTCGAATTGCTTGAATTTGAAACAGCCATATCGGGCAAGCCTGAAGCAGGCTTTGGGGTTGTCGAGAATAAAACGTGTACGATTTGAAGTATGCACAGTAATAAATCAAATAGTTCGCCTATCTGTTCTGACTTTGATCGCCTGCAGGATTACAGTGTTCTTGCACTCGGCAAATGGTCTTGGCTCATCTGGCTCTTTGTTGCAATTTCTGCTATGGGTAATCTCAACAGTAATACCTGCAGGCGTGGAAGGTGAGTAAATGTATTGATTAATTTAGGCAAACATACAATATTCAAAGAAAAAAAAAAGAAAACTAAATTTTAAAGGAATTTTTTTGCGTATTCAGAGAAGATTTAAAATGGAGATCGGAAATCTAAAGGATAAGTTCTGGAAAAATTGTGAAAAATTGACAGAACTTGAATACTGAATATTCTGTAAAACGTACTTTTGTTTGTAACTTTTTGAAATTAATGTATTTGTTATGTTTTTTATGACATGTATCTGTATGCAAGTTTAATCTGATTTAAAAAAAAATCAAAGTTTGAGATCAAAGATCAACTATAGAAAATAAGGTTGTGAGACACTTTCTTCGATCATTATCAAAAAAAAAAGGAAAAAGAGTAAATGCAAAAGGATTTATAACGTTGGTAACTTTTTGAAATTAATGTATTTGTTATGTTTTTTATGACATGTATCTGCAAGTTTAATCTGATTTTAAAAAAATCAAAGTTCGAGATCAAAGATCAACTATAGAAAATAAGGTTGTGAGACACTTTCTTCAATCCTCATCAAAAAAAAGGAAAAAGAGTAAATGCAAAAGGATTTATAACGTTGGTTCATAATATTTGAAAATATTAAGGAATAGTATGATATTGAATTAATATTTACTTGAATCTACGAGGTGAAGGAGTTAAGGAAAGGCTATTTTGGTAGTCGATCGAGAATCAATAGCATTTTTTTTAATCAATGGGAACTTTAGTACCAGTGGATCGTTCATTACAGTTGAAATTTGAGAGCACCTTTTTAGACTGTAATCATCAAGAGACATTTGCTCTGTTTGTAGGGGATTTCATGTCACTGATCTATATCCAAAAATAGGAGCTTCAAATATCAATTCTGTAAAAATATATTACCAGTTGAAATGAACTCATACTTCTTAATAGACAAGGCGGATAAAGTTTTTTGTCTTTTCTTTTTCTTTCTTTTGGGATTTATATATATATATATATTTTTTTTTTTTTAATTTTTTTTTTTTTTTTTTTTTTTTTTTTGGGGGGGGGGGGGGGGGAGATTATTTTACGCTTTCCAGATGAACACACTTTTTAAAAATGTACTTGCCACACTTTAAGCTAGAATGTTGAGTCTTTGAGAACCGGATAGTGGAAGGTTAATTTGGCAGCATTGACACCACGACCGTGATGCAGTACTATTTTTCTCTAAACCCTCTTTATCGACACATAGATGATTTTTTGTTTGTTTGTTTGATGTATTTTACAGAAAGGTATTCGCTGCTTCCAGAGAGGGACTCTTTGCAGAGATCACAGCCATGCTCAACATTAGATACAACACACCAATTAAATGTACTTGCCACACTTTAAGCTAGAATGTTGAGTTTTTGGTTTTTAAGAACCAGATAGTGGAAGGTTAATTTGACAGCATCGACACCACGACCATGACGCAGTACTATTTTTCTCTAAACCCTCTTTATTGACACATAGATGATTTTTTTGCTTGTTTTGTTTGTTTGATGTATTTTACAGACAGGTATTCGCTGCTTCCCGAGAGGGACTCTTTGCAGAAATCACAGCCATGCTCAACATTAGATACAACACGCCAATCCCAGCCATTTTGACTCTTTGCATCAGCTTGATTTATTTGATTGAGACAAGAATCATTTCTCTCCTCCGGTATCTCATGTTCGTAGAGGCCGTCTTTGATACCATGACGGTAGCGGTCTTGCCGTATTTCCGTTGGAAGCATCCCGACCGAGAGAGGCCGTTCAAAGTAAGTGGGTTTTTAAAAAAAAAATTAAAAAAAAAAACAACTAAACATTAAGTACTCTGTATATGTTCCCTATATTAGTCCCTTATCAGCTTATCAATAGATCATAGTCCACTCCTTTCATCTATTTTCCCATGATCCTGTCCGGGATCCTGTTAAATCCTATCCATTTTGTTTGTTTCTGTTTTTCAGTTCTTCGTTTTCTTCTATCTTTCTGTAGGTATTCTCAGCCTTTCAATTTTGCACCATAACATTAATACCTTCAAGTTGAGTTTTCCTTTGCATCCGCTACCCTCTCTCTATTTTTCCTTCTTCTCTTTTGTTCCTTCTCTGACCTCCTCCAAATAAATACATGGTGCTTGAAAAACATAATCCACAGATCATTCAAGTTCACTTCTCAATGTTTTTCACTTATCCCCTTACCTTTCCTATAATAATTTGAATTCGATTTTCTATTTTCTCCCTTTACGTCGTGACTTTCGCGAATCTCTCTCCAACACACCCACCCACACACACACAACACACAATCTCTTTCTCACAGAGCACGCTGTCTTTTTTACCTCCATGTTCTCATGTACTCGCTCTCTCCTTGTATACATTTCTCTGTCCCTCTCACTTTCAGCCTGTCTCTCTTCCTATTTCGTGACTTTGTTTCGGGTTCCCCCTTCTATTTCTTGCCTGTCATATCAAGCTTCTCTGGAGCACTGTGGTCAATTGGTAAAGGCTCTTGACTCTTATAGAGAGGTCCTGGGTTCGATCCTCGCTTGGTGCTGACGTCCTCGGGCAAGATGTTTTACCTATATACTATTGTCCCACTCGACCCAGGTGTAAATGGGGACTTAGCAATAGCTGGGGTAATAATTTGCAGGGCCGTCAGGAAGAACAGCACTGAAGCGGATGAGGCTTCCCCTGGGTAAACAAGATTATTGTCATTATTATGATCTCTCCTTATATCCTCTTTTTCAATGCCCGGGTATAAAGAAAAGCGTTCCTTGGCAACCAGTTTCGTACAGTTGGTCAGCCTACAAGGAATCCTTATCATTTTTAAATTTTTGTCAGGTGCCGATGTTGACGGTGGTTATATACATGACTGCTCAGATCTTCATTGCAGTCATGTCATTCTATCTGGACCCAGTGAGGAAGTCTATCGGCCTGGTCATTGTCCTTGTCGGTCTTCCCATCTATCTAATCTTCTTCCATGAACGATGCAAGCTGAAATGCCTGGAACCATATTCACGTAATTAGCTCTTTTTCAGATTTTGTATTTGAGTAGGGGGAAGGGGTAGCTAGGGAGGTGTTTCTGTTCGATGGCTTTCATCCTATGCTATATAATTTACATCAATTACTCATTTCATACAAGGGTCAATTTTGAAGGTCATTTCAAAGCCCTTTTTCTTATGCAGCTGATAAGGAGCAAATGTAAAGTTCAGGCAAAGAGATATTAGATTTTGTGTCTTGAGTGCATGAAATGAAAGATGTTGTAAACATAATCTTTTTTATCTCTCTCTCTCTTTGTTAGGCAAAGTGACGAGGTTCCTTCAGAGATTATTCTACTGTGTTCATCAAGAGAAAAAGACGTTCTAAGAATAAGTAGAAAATTATATATCATCGATCATCATGATCATTATTCCATAATACATGGTGGAAATAAGATTTCATCTGTGCGTGTATTTTCTGTTATACAGCCGTTAATCAGGTTGGGTGAAGTTTTCCTAAGTACTGGGGTAAAATGCACATTTATTGCTTAGATTTTAACCCAACAATGCGTAAAATATACCAAATATTTGGTATAATCATACCCAACAATTATTCACTTTACCCTTTCACGTAACCTTTTCTAAGGGTGCTCAAGGAGCAAGATATCTGCTTCTTCTATTATTTTTAGCTAATCCTAATCTCCTCAGCGTGGTTTTAAATGCTACTTTCACGAATTTATTGTTCCGTTTTTATTCTATAAAGATTCATATTAATTCATATGATGAATTATGAATTATTGCGGCAATCACGGTGTCATGAGTTTAAATATGCGCAGGTGAGGTTTTTGTTTGTTTCTGCAGATTCAATGATTAATTTGGGAAAGGTGCAACCAGGTACAAGTCGTGGGTTCAGTGGGATAAGGCACTTCACATGGTCCCACAACCATTAATTATTCCATAATTTGTTAAATGTGTGAGCCAGAAGCAGCTTTATTTCCCCATGAACACCATCGTACTGGGAGAGGGACAAGGGCATTTCTCACCCCTCCCTTTTTTTTTTACGGTGGCTTTGCATGACGTTGATGTGATGTTGAGAATAGATATACAGGGTATATCGTAAATCTTGATACTTATAGGGTCATTTTGGGGATAGGGATCTTTATGTCCCACCATCTTTAAGGATAATTTGTAATGAAACAGATTTAAAAAAAAAAAAAAAAGCGTGGTGCGTTTTCTGGCTGAACTTTATGAAATCGTCTCGAGATCAAACGCTTTGCCCCTCTTTGGGTAATGCTCTGGATACGCCTCTGCTAATGAAAAATTTCAAGAGACTACACACGAAATTTCGGTGGCGACAATTTGTAAATAGCATCAAGGGCCGGCTCTACATGTATAGTTCTGTTTGTTAAAGCACTAGGAGGCACATTGTCTCTGTATGAAGATTTTTTTAAAAATCGAAATGAAAAAAAAAATATATATATATATTGCCATGTAGGTATATGAAGGGATGATTTAAATCTAATGTTCTGTAGGTATACGTACCTAAAGAGGCAATACGAGACGCTTCTTTATTTTTTCGATGGCTATAGTAATTCCTGTATTACCCTTCCCTAAATTTGATATTTCAAACTCATATAATATTGTTTCGTTTTGTTACGTCTTATTCATAATTATATATCTCCATTTACAAAAATATAGCTTAGTAGAATTTCGATTCACATATTTTTGGTGTTCACTTTTTTTAGCCGATTTGCTATTTTGAAATTATTGTCCATTCAACATGTTCAAGCGTCTACGTTCTTTTCAGCTATTCCGCCGGTGTGTGTTGAATTTCAAGTAGGGAGGGGGGGGGGGGGGGGGGGGAGGGAGAATAATCTTCAATCATCGTTTTCCACCTTGAAAAAAATGGCCGTTGAGTATTAAGTGAACTAAATGTCAAACACGTAAAAAGTATTTGTTTTACTCTCTGCGTAAATATATGAATGACTTTGCCTATCGTGTTCACGATACTTGAGATCGAGCATGTAGACAGGCCGAGTCGGTGCAATTTGATTACTTTCAAACACTTCGATCTACTGTTTATTCCACAAAATATACTGCGTCGTCTGTTGTATTTTAAATTTTGAAATCACCAGAGTAGACTTACTGCAGATCTGATATTACACATAAACTAAGGTGCGTATTACAGTATTTCCTATCCAGTTATGCATAGTACGGCCGGATAGTATGCGACGAAAAGAAGTTGACTTGTTCATGGTCCACGAATAGATATTATGTTTTGACTGCTACATAAAATTGGAATATATATATGATATATGTCAAGTGGTGTCAATTCATCACTCGTCTTGTCTTAATAAAAGGATAAGAGAGCTACATCTCGCTTCATTGTCTCTTTCTTTCTTCCATTTTGATATAAAGGGTTGCCTTTCATTATATATGTTGTATTTTATTGGCTTAATTTATTGCTTCAAAAAGATTTTCCTTTTTATTCACTCTGTTTTGTTTTTTAGTTCAGGAAGTATATCATAATATCACTGAATATTGTTTGGGTATTGAGTTATCACTACAAAGGCATTCATGAATTGATCACATACAAGTGTGCACTAAAAGACTTGGAAAAAAAAAAACCCAAACAAACCCAACAACTATCGAGTTAATTTGTTATCTTTTTTTTTTTCTTCAATATTTCGGTTCGTGATTTGAGCCGAATGTAGGCCTACACAACATCCCTTGAGTTACATCGTGATCACTCCGGGCAGTCTGAGGTGATCTCCCAAGTTACAGGACAGTCAGATACGATGACGAGGGTAAAAACATGGAGATTGTTCCGCTGCGTAAGTTTCCTGTTTGGAATAGTCGGCATCTTGTGGATGGGGTACAATGTGAAGTTCATCACTTATAAACGCCAAGAGGAAACACTACAATTTGCGAAAAACGAAAAACGGGAACATTCCATACTTTCTCATGGAGGTGCTGAAACAAATTCTGGAATTGAGGACAGTCGCTCCAAGAAAGTTGGGGTTCTTGCCAAGCAGTCTTGGACACCCTTCTCGGCCAGGCACCATTATCCGTATTTGTTGAATGAACGCTTCAAATGCGCTAACAGAGCTATGAAGCTTTATCAAAAATTAACATTGATTGCCATAGTTGCTTCAGATCCAGTGAATATTGACCGAAGAAATGTGATAAGAATGACATGGATTCGACATGCCACTGAGAATAAGTTCGCTGTCAAGGTTATGTTCATATTGGGCATAACGTCCGACAAGTCGGTTATGAACAAGATCAAGCAAGAGGCTTTACTCTACAACGACATCATTCAAGAGGCTTTCCAGGATTCTTACTTAAACCTGACAGTTAAGACCATTGGTGCCCTCAAGTGGGCCACCCAGTCATGCCCTCAGGCAAAGTTTTTCATGAAACTCGACGATGATGCTGTTGTCAGCATAGGAAACTTGACGGGCTTTCTTGATTTCAATGTGCCATCAGTCAACTATCTCGGCGGTATGATACAGGTCGGGGCCTCTGCATTACGTAATCAACAAGAGAAATGGTACACACCTGTAGAACTCTACCCAGAGGCCACATACCCTCCGTATCCAGAAGGGAAGGTGTATGTCATGTCTATGGATGTTGCGAAGAAGATCTACGAGCACTCTGCAACAATGGATGTCTTCCCATGGGAGGACATATTTATTGGAATGTGCGCCAAAGAACTGAAAATTGTTCCCCAGGATATAACCAACTTCTACGGCGTTTGGAAAGTGATGAGTTCAGGTATAGGGCTCATCAAAACTGAAGAGACACTGGCAAAATTGAATCTCCTCTACGTCTTTTATGATCTTGATTTAGAGCAAATGATCGAAGTTTGGCAGGCATGGATGAAAAACAGCTGGGATTGACATACTTTAGAAAGAACATTAATTTTGAAGCCTTTTTATGTTTTTTTTTTTCATGTAGGGCTCGTCAAACTGATTCTTAGGTTTTTGACAAACTGAATCAAGAGATGAAAAGAACTTTTTTTTTTTTTTTTACTTCATTGTACTTCGTTGTACTTTATGGCAAAATTTGAGGAAACTACGGCAAAAAAAATATTGCCATAGTTTTCCAGTACATAAAAATTTGCCAGACTTTTTTTTGCCAGAAAAAAGTCTGGCAAAAGTTTTATGCAACAGGCCCCACGGGAGCGTTTCATGAAGAGTTTTGTCGGTGAAAATCACGAACAAATGTTACAAGCTACTGAAAATCCTCGCATCTGATTGGCTGACAGCAAATTAGTCGGTGAAAATCACCGACAAAACTCTCCATGAAATGCTCCCCAGAACACTTTGTTATTTCATGCTCAAACTGAGACTCTTTCAAGATTAAATTCTTTTCAAAACTTTTTCTCTGTCTTGTAACTTCAACTGTATTTATTAAAATTAATAAATGATTTAAAATAATTTTTCTCCAAGTAACGATAAAACAAGACTAAAAGATTGTTTAAAAATATGCATGTTGTGAAAGCTTATGAAAAATTGATCTACTTTCAGAATAATAAATTTCTTCTTTTCTTCTGTCATTGGTCGTGGGTAATGTGATTGACATATTAGGACAATAACAGATGTGTCTTATCTTTAATAGATAGAAAATAGATTTTGCGATTGAAGGTGTTAACTTGTCCATGGTAGTATTAAACAAGAACTTTCTTGACACTGATACTGCTCGAGCTGGAAGTACGGGACGTTGGATTTTTGCTGCCAAAAACATATTCACCGACGTCTTCAATGTTCATGTGAGGGTGAACGCCTACTTCGATACCCGCCTCGCGACACATCTCCGTCAACGTATCGATGTTGGACTGAGAAAGTCTCAAGTAGCGACATTTGAGGACTTGGAGGGGGTCAAAGCTCGTGGAGGGGTCGGTGTCGATATGCTGTCCTTGAGCTGCCATCTGAGAGTTGACGAACTGCAGCGCGCGAAGTCTTGCCCGAAGTCGACGGTTTTGAACAGAGTTGCTGGACGGGTCGTAGGCTGTGGAGCTGCCGACGTTGCCGGCGAGGAACTCGTCGATGTTACCACCGCCCTCACCCTTGATGGCTGAGCGGAGATCGTTCAGGATCTCTATCGGAATGTGGATGTGACTGTGCGAAGCATCTGTCAAAAAAAAAAATAAAAAAAAATTTGGGATTAGATATTGAATGCTACGTTATTTATCCGTTAAAAAAGTAAAGTATTTAGGGCCCTCCTTTGTAAATGACAATTTCAATGTAGGACGCCTCGGGTAAGTTCACTCTCACATCAAGCTCCTAAATTATTCTGATCGGACATTCGCTGCAAGTGGCATGATCCAAAATCTACTTGCAGACATTCCGCGATCTGGGTTTAAGGCGCCTTAATGCCAAGACACTACAACGTTATGTTTGCTTCATTCTATTCATTTACATTAAGCGCACATAATATCTTTCGACAAAAACGGAATGAATGAATGGATGGATGAATGATGAATAGATGTATGGATGCATAAATGAATGGGAGACTAATGATGAAAAATGCAGGATATACGCATGACTGAAAATTTATAAAGCGACAACATATCATCGCTGGAGATGAAAAGTCAGTGCAAGTGGAGACAACATCGTTTTGGTACCATGATGAGAAAAGCAGTGACGACCTCGCATGGACAAATCTTGAATATTAACAATCCAACACCTACCTTTAGATTTTGCTTTTTTGAAATGTTCTCTTCTCGAATCGTGATCTTCTGTTGATTTGTCACGCTTAGATTCCCTGGACTCACTGCTTAACTTAACGGTGTGCGCACTCTTACTCCAAGTTTTCTTGCCATTTGGAGGGGTAGGTTTCTGAGATGGCTGCTCTTTCCCAAGTGATGATTTTCCTGAATGATCCGCATATGAAAGATACATGTATATAAACGAGAAGGCATCGTTAAAATGATAAATACTAGACATTTTTTTATGTGAAAAGAATTTAACCACTATATGATCCGGTAATTATTTTAGTTATCACAACATACTTACATTACACGTGTTACAAGGCTCAAATGAAAAGAGATTTATTGCATTAAAAAAAACTTTCAATAATTCAATCAAGGAAAGCAAAAAGCCCATTGGGATCTTGAAATACTAGTATGCAAGACTCTTCAGCGGTGATAACGAATATTCCAAATTTCCAAAATTTGGTTTCTCCTAATTGACAATATGTATTTTTTTTATGAACTAGGATATCCATAATTTTCAACAAGATGAAAGCGACGTCTTCTGTGTGACTCCGCCCATATTCAGTTATAAAATAACTTCATGGCTCAAACTGTTCTTGAACCACTGTCATATACAGAATTTAAAAAATATATATATAATTACATGTAAATTGACATCTTTGACCATTGACATAACCCAACAGTTTGATCACTTTGACGCCTCATAGTCATGCATAAAAATAACTGAAATATGATAATCAATTACATGCATATTAAAGTCTATGACCTTTGACTTAAGGTATACCAAAATCTAATCAGGTCATCCATCTCTAATGCATACTAGCACCGAGTTTGAATTTCCTACTTCACAAAGTTCTTGAGATGTTGCGTCGACAAGGCTCAAACCTGAACTTTCGGGAATTGACTTTTGTGACCCTTGACCTATATACCCTAAAATCTAATCAGATCATCTTCCTATTGTGACGTATACTATCGCCGAGTTTTAAGTTCAGACCTCAAACGGTTATTGAAATTTCGTAGTTGACCTCTATGACCTTTGACCTACCTACCTCAAAATCTAATCAGGGTCCTGTCGCATAAAAATGACCATTAATGGTAACTCTGCCATCAATGGTAACTACAATGGTAGCACTGCTCAACAGCCATTCAAAATCCAGGTTTCTATGGAAGTTACCATTGATAGCAAAGTTACCACAATGTTTATAAGTTTTATGCAACAGGACCAAGATCATCTCCCTAAGGGCCTATGTGATGCATAGTAGCACCAGTTTGAAGTTCATACCTCAAACTTTATTGAGATGTCGACGAAAAGCGGGGAGAACGGACGAACGGGTAGTCCGTAAATAATACCTCCGCTACCACCTTCGGTCGGCGGAGGCGTGAAACTTGAACAAGCGGGTGACTGATATTTTTTGATAAGCATATGATATCGGAGTTTACCAGGGCTCTTATTCCTTTGAAAGAATACAAGATGCGACTCTGAAAACTTTTACCTACGATGGGATATAACGTACTTACCGTTTGATTTTGTCCTTTCTTCTACGGCTTTGCTAACGGATGGTCGCCGCGCTGCAACAACATGGTCACTTTTACCAGCCCTACCCTCCTTTGTTGTCGCGGTGTCAGCAGTTACTCCTTTCTGCTCCCCTGGCTCTTTCTCCTTGAAATGAACTTTATGATCGCTTTCCGCATGACTTTGCTCATCAGTATGATCCAAGTCATCATGACATTCAAGCCTGATAACCTCTTCTGATTCGCTCGACGCATTGGAATGGTCGCTAGAGGTCCGGTGAGGCGAGCGGCGCTTCTTGCCCTTTTTGTGTCCTTTGTCTTGTTCCTCCTCCAGAACGGCTTGCCCACTGAAGAGCCTGCTGATGAGGAATCGACTGGGTGTACCCATGCCATGAGAGGACGTCGGAGGTCCCGAAAGCGTATGACCCGATTCTCTGGATCTAGGTCCACCACCAGCTAGCATGTGACTCGACGCCCTGGGACCTTGATGTTGACTGAGCATGTCGATGTTCAGGGACTTTCGACTACCAGTGTCACCAGGCCTGGCAAGCATCATATGAGAAGCTTTCATATGGTCTTCCATGGCAACACTAGCTCGGCGATGCACGGCGCCGCCTTTAATAGGATCCATGTAACTGCAACAAGGAGTCAGGATGTGTGGAATAAGAGCAGAGGCACAGGCACGACTTATAAAAACTATTTACCAACATCATACTATGTATTACTGATAATTAACGGAAGAAAATTTTCACAAAAATTTATAGAACGTAAAATAATTGATATATGGGCCATGCGACAACACTTTAAAGGTTAAACTGACGAATCACTGAAGGATATGACTTTTAAATGAAGAGGATTAAAAAAAAAAAAAAAAAAAAGGTGAAGGCCTGCTAAAGAGTATGCTCACCTGTGATGCGGTCTTTTCTTGTCGAGTCCTTCTCTTTTGACATGTTCTTTGATGGTATGCCCATACCCAGCAGGCTGGTGGACTGGAGGTGGCCCTTGATTCAACTCATACGACGTCTGCGGGCTGACCCCAATACTCGTACGCATGGATCCCACTCCTGGCACCCCATGGTGCCCGTGTGTCAGATCAGAGATTGATGTGTAATGCCCAGACATCGAGCCAGGAACTGGTCCAAGGCTACCACGCACGGTGTCGATAGATTGGCGCCTGTGTAACAGAGTCTGGTGACTTGATGATATCCCTCTCTGTTGTCCCGATTGCGTAGGAGGTCCCGCGAGGTGCGATCGAGAGCCTATCGCAGCACTGTGAATAGATTTACCCGCTGTCAGCTTTCTATCACTCGGTAGTTGACCTGTTGTATGGTGGACCTGTAGAATCTGGAGAAGCGAGGAAAATTCTGCCATGAATATAAAGCATACATGTGCTTATTCACCTTTTTAACGCACAAGGTCGAGCACTGACATTACTGACCATCATCCATTACTCGCCAAATGGCAATGACGAACCTGTTATATCTCTATTATCATCTCTCTCTCTCTCTCTCTCTTTAATGTTAATGGGTGCTGTGTACACGTGCACATGATTTGACAAATTCTTTTGGTCTTATGCGAGTTAGAATGAGAGTTCTATTTGAGTTAGAGCGGGAGTTCCAACAAGGAAGGTTAACTTGAGAGCGATATTATTCTCTCAGACTTCTAACGCCCCCCCCCTCCAATTTTTCATGATTTGTTTTGTTTTTGTTTTTTGTTTGTTTGTAGTGTTTTATCATTCCACGTAATGATGGTATTTGCACAAGTCTACGGCCAACACCATACTTTCCAAACCTTATCGAAATCAGTCCCCTTCCCCCATCATTTCCTTCCTTCCTTCTTTCTTTTCCTTTCTTTTTTGTGCCCATCGACTTGAGCACATGTGCATGCACACTAAGAAAAAAAGTTGCAACACTGGCAGCACCTTTCTGGGTGCAGTCTTTCACCCTACATGAAAAAGGTGCAAAAAAATGCACCTTTTTGTTCTTGTCTGCACCCGGAAATGCCGTTTGCACCTTTTAGGGTGCAGAAATTTTTGCGTACAAAAAGGTGCAAATTTGCACCTTCCCTAAAAGATTACAACTCTGCACCCTTTAGGGTGCAAAATGTAGCTAACTGCACCCTTAAAGGTGCAAAAAGCTTGTAAAGGTGCAAAGTTGCACTCAAAAAGGAGCTCCCAGTGTTGCATTTGGAGGGTGCAAATTGCACCTTTTTTTCTTAGTGTGTGTGGTGCAAATTTTCCGGAATAATCTTGGGAAGAGCCCCACTTTTACATCAATGCCATGCAGGACCGCGATACTTACCGTGTTAGTCTTGCTGTCTGCCCGAGTGCCAGAGAGATGAGAATTGGTTCTCGAATTACAGCGTGAATTCATCATGTCAGGATGCCGTCTACACTTCTCATCTTGTAGCTTGCTCAGCTGACGTATGAGTTCCTTTTCCTCACTCCGATGGATGTGCTCCTGGACATTTTTGGCACTTTTCAGTGACCTACAATAAATTGACTAACATTCGTATCTTCCGGCAATACATACAAAGTTAATAACACTCGTGAATGTATGGACACAACAGTGAAAGAAAGGAAATTTAACGTTGAAGAATTCCAATAAATCAAGTATACATTTATATAATATTGACTGGCATAGAATGAGATACCAACCTATATTGCCTGATCTGAATCCAATATTGCCCAAGCCGAAGGCGCGGGCAATATTGGATTCAGAGAACACCTCGTATAGGTAATAATAACTGATATTGAATTTCATATCATATGATAGGGTAATTCATATGCTTCCAATAACTTGTTTAGGTTTCCAGAGTTGTCCATCACTGAACGCCACTGTCTTCAAAACTTTGTGCAGAATCCCAGGTGGTCCACTATAGCACAGAAAAATCGGCATGATGTGATAACAAGAAACCTTCTGTCAAATGGCCTGGGTGCTCCAATTTTAATGATGGATGATTTTTTTTTTCCTTCCAATTTGCGTTTATGAGGTTACCTATACTTCAGGGTTTTTGCTTTGTAAAGCCTTCTCAGATAAGAAGCATTGGCAAAGAATTTTAACAAGTTTTCCTACCAAAGGACCAGTGCGAACAAAAAGAATGAAAATATCAAAAGCAATGCAAATAATAATAATAAAAAACATAAAAGAGGAACATTAAACATGAGAACTCACAGTTGTTCTAAAACTTTTTGACGGGCCAACTCCACGTAGCTGGGGTATTAAAAAGAAAAAAAAAAGAAGAAGAAACATATTCATGTGAAAAGATATGACTTTGCTAATAAAAAAAAAAACACAACAAATTTTTGTTTCGTTGAAAATTTGGTGGAAGTTGCCTGCAGCACACTGCAGATAAACGAACATGTTCTATGTGCTCCCTGAAGATTTATCTTTTTTTTTTGTCAAGATTTATGACCGTCACTCATCGTGTTCCTTATGTGAAGTTCATAAGACTCTTATAAACTGAATCACACTGAGATTGACTTACTGGAGGAAGGCTATGGAAAGCTACAAAGATAGATGACAAAGCCATTCAACTCATACCCTACCTATCGTATTTTAGAGGAAAGCAAACCACCTGGGATTCTGCACAAAATTTTGAAGACAATGGTTTTCACTGATGCGTTACCCTGGAAACCTAAACAAGTCACCACTGGAAAGCATATGGAATTTTCTTTCGTATGACGTCAAATTCAGTACCAGTAAATACATAATCGGTTTACAGGATTTTTTCAAAGTTGAGTTTATTTATTTTAAAGGCTTATACTCTGTAAATAAACACGTCGTAGTACGATTTAGATAATATCATATCCAAGTTAAACGGTTGACTGTGAGTCCCCTATCGGGAAAAAAGAAGTTCTGTATCCGGACAGTTTGGTATCCGGAGAGACTATTGCAAACGTGCATGCACTATTTTAGGATATGGATGGACAGCATTATAAATATAAAGAAGTAATATTCACGAGGGTTGGCGCTATTTGATGAACATTTTTTGTGGAACCCAACGGCAACGGCAAACTTGACAAGCTTCATCTCCATACAGACTACAGTGTCCGAACTGTGATACACACAGCCTGACAGCCCCCGTAGACTAGATCAAACGCTAACCTAATAATCATGATAATTTTAAAATTTAGATATGTTACGCCAAGATAACATCCTGCATGAGATGACGGGCCAACAGTTCCCCCTTGACCTCCTGTACTCTTGAACCCGAAAATCCTGCCACGCAAGGTCAGGTAAAATGAGGAGGGGGAAAGAAGTGCTTCAACTTAGTCTTAGAAACAGTGTCCACACGTTGCGTGTCGATGTCATAATCAGGACTGGGCCCCGTCTAGACGTCTTACAAAGAGTTGCGATTGATTCAAGTCGATCGCAACTTTGAGATTAATCTCAACTCCTATCTCTAGACTTAAGCAGGCCTAGGCTATAGCGATGAGATTAATCTCAACTCCTATCTCTAGACTTAAGCAGGCCTAGCAATGAGATCAATCTCAAAGTTGCGATCGATTTGAATCAATCGCAACAACTTGTAAGACGGGGCCCTGGTGTGCGTCCAAAATAATTTCAGTAAGTTTGCATGCCATTCATTATTTCAAGAAAGTTTTAATAGGGTCTAGATCTAACGTTAACTGTTATAGGTCTAGACAGTAGCACAAATCAAAATGGTCAGTTTTAACATTAACAGTTATTTCATCTATTTGATGCAGATTTTCGTGAACGTGAATGACAGCTAAAAGATAGGAGTCTATTATAGACTCTAGATCTGTTGTCCGGATCGACAGTCCCCTGGGCCTGGCCCCCTCCTCCCCCACCTACTCCATCTACTTACCTTTGTTTATGATGCAGTGTTGACAGTTCTTTTTTATTGGTAACACCAACCGAGTGCACGATACGTGCATTCATGGTTGGATCTCGCTCCATTTCACTATTAATCATGGTTGTTTTTGGGCGGCCGGGCCCGGGCCAGGCATAGCCGGTCACCAGCCAGGAAAGTTGTTCTCTCTCAAACAGTTAAGTACCGTACCGTAATACTAATACTAGGTCCGTGTTGTCATTTTGGACTTCGTCTTCTCGATCTCCTCCGGAACCTCAATAATCAATAGATCCTACTCGAAAACGTTAGATTTTTTAATCAGTTGAGGCCTTCAATTATAAATCTATGGTAGATGTAGAATAACCTTCACCTGCTCCACTTTTTAAAACATTTTAGATCATTGTGAAAATGTTTCCATCCGATCCGATCCCCAGCAGGCGGCCATATATATATATATGCACGCACACAAAACTTTATACAGTATATACAGGGCACATCATCAGCGCATGCGCAGGCGTGCGCGCGATGTTACGCATTTTGATATCACATTGAGAGCGCGTATTTGTCTGGGTATTATTTATGACGTAACAAAGAAGGCATGACCTCATACTTGCTATAGTTCGTTGAACTTGAGTCATGTAAACAAATCGTTTGTTTACGTAAAGAGGCAATCCTCTAAGGCTCTATGGCAATCCTCCTCCCGAAAATGTCCCTGTATGTCTACGTCTGTGACTGAAATGTTCGGTCTTTTTTTTTTGTTTTTGTTTTTTTTTTACTTTTCTTTTGTAGAAATCTAATAGCTCTAGTGAATTCGAATCATGGATTTTTTTTTTCTTCGAAAGATACGTTTTGCGTGTTATAACAGGAATTTTTATATTTCATGAGAATATCGCCGAAAAGCATAGCAATCAAAATTTTCTTATATGAATGTTATCGCTGGTAAAAAATACAAAAATAAAAAAACATGGATTGCCTTTTATGTAAAATTTCAACAAAATAAAATATGATAATCGGTCTTCTGCTGTCAGCCATCCTTTATTATCATAATAAAATCTGCTTTGGGAATTTACCATCGAAAGATAGATATTTATGATCTTACATGCATGGCACAAACTGACATACACACACACGCCCACACTCTCTCCCTCTCTCTCCATTTCTCATTCACTCGTTCTCTCTATCTTCCTCCTTCTCAAACTCATGGACATACACTCGCCCTCTCTCTCTCTCTCTCTCTCTCTCTAATGCTTTCTTTCTCAATCTCTCAAGGACACATACTTACACACACTCGCCCTCTCTCTCCCTCTCCCCCCCCCCCCCCTCTCTCTCTCTCTCTCTCTCTATCACCTTCATATCACTGAAAAGAACGAAATTCGGGTGAATGCAATACAATCTTGTCTAGAAATCTTTTCACAATTGTTTATGCCAGAGGATCCCCTGGTCATTTATTTCTGCAGGATGACAAAATTATAAATCACCATAATTGTTCTCATAAACTTACCACATGCTTCATAAGGCACTAACAAACAATTTTTTTTAAAGGCACATTTTGTCTGAAATTATTCATGTATGGATATTTGTGGAAGACATAGACATGATCAATCAAATCAAATTGTGGTTATGTAAAATTCCTTAAATGTACGGACTCATTAATATCAATTTCAAAAGTAATAAGCATATAACACACAATGCATATGCTAATAACTCCTTACCAGGTCATCAATTAATTTTTCTAAAATATATATGAAGACATATACATTTATTTCAATAATGGCAGTGCACTATGTGTTAAACCGAGGTATAAATTGCATTATATCTCCTCCAAAATACTTGTACATTTCACAGTACATCCCTGGTTGGACTTTTCACAGGAAAGTTAAGTTCATTATGGACAATTTACTCTAAAATACAGATGAGGAAAAAAGAAATGTTCGATTTTTTACAATAGACCACAATGCTATCATCATGATAGACTCATTTGACCAATGTCATTGGCAGAACAGTTTGACATATTGTAAAAATTCTGTGATCTGCAATAATATGTTAAAATTTTGTTGATGTTACATAATGTAATACACATATCAATAGCAAAAATATGAGAAAGTGTTATGTTGAAAAGCAAAGGCTTCAGGTCAATAGAAAAGCTACATGATTTCTTTTTTCTTTTTACAATACTGATGGAAGAATTTCATCATCATGGTGACATTGTTAATTAATTTGTAATGATCATATTTTATTTAAACTGAATAAGTAATTTCACTGTATACAAATCATAAGTCTGAGAGACCGACCAATTTAACTGAACTAACACAAATTTTTTGTTGTTGTTTGTTTCACGTTCACTCAATTCATACAATGAACCAAGTATGAAACGTCATTACCCATCTAGTGGCTGAAAGAATGAGATGGAACTACACTAGATTGTGAAAGCTTAAGATACCGTAATCAACCCATGATACCTATTGCCTATTTTCCAAGACCAATTTCATCAAATGTTGGGGTTACTGGAACCAGAAAGCAGTTTATGGATATAATGAAAAAAAACATGTAGTGCCTGAAAGTAATTAATTAGCTGAAACTAGTCTACACTGTAAAGGTTTTTACAGCAAACCACACTAATGAACCGACAATACCTATTGCCTACTTACAAAACCTATTTCATTCAAGGCTGAGAGTATTTGGACCAGAAAGCACAGCTTATGGTAATGATGAAGAAACATGTAGTGCCTGAAAGCAATATACATGTATTAGCTGGAACCAGTCTACAATATAAAGTTTTATATACTATGAGAATAAACCAACAATACATATTGCTTATTTTCAAGACATATTTCATTCAAGACTTTACCTGGATCAGACTGTCATGATAATGAAGAAATATTCAAAAAATAACTAGCACTTTACAATATCTGCTAGCCTTCTATGTTTACCATATTACATTCTTACTTACATTTTATTCCCATTACATGAATTCAGAGAGTGGGTATACCATAATTTACTACCCAAATATCGAATTAGGCTATATAGACAACAAAGCTTTAGGCAGCAAAAGCTCTTATGGGGTAGGTGAAACTAAGTTCATAGTAAACTCATTGTACATTAACCATAGTTATGTCAAAGGTTGAAGGTCTAGGAAGAACAGTCTAGGCAGAATGATTGAAACCAAGACTGAGGCATTCGGAACCAGAGGCCGGCCTTTCTACGTTTAGAACATTAACAGGTAATATGAATATTTTGCACTTTGAATTCATTTGGTAATTGTGCAATGATTCATAGGTTACATGTACTTGATTTAAAAAGAACACAGGTCTGTAACAAAAGTCCAGATTCCAATAAGGTCAGTGCACACAGAGAACCCTTTGGTTTGGACTTGAATACTAAGAGTCTACATGATTGTGATTGGTTGAAAATTTGAAAATGGAGTTGCATTAAACATAATTTTTCATGTAAAAATGATACAAGAGGCTCCAGGGCCCTGTCTTTCCAAAGATTGGATGTTTTAAACTCAGTTTTGAGTTTGGAATAAGGCACAGCTTGCTACACAGTGGATGGAGATTGTTACTTTGTCATCACTTTGGAACAATCACAACTATTTTACATACAAGGAGCCAGTAAAATAAATACTACCACAAGATTGTCCATATGTTCTTGCAAGAGGTCACAAATACATGTATTAGGCAATGGACTATCTACATGATTTATATCTACGGTGTTAATGTGCACAAATGGATTTGGACTTTTTGTTCAAAATATTGATTGCCATTCATCATACAGCCTTTGTACACAATATACAAATTAAATATATTTGCATGATACAAAATACATTGCAATTGTCATTTTAACTTGAATACATTCATATCAAAATATACAGGTTAACAAATGTGACTTTCTCTGAGACAACATTTAGGGGACTTTTTAAAACAAATTAGTCTGCAAGTTTTACGTTATAGTTGTAATTATAATAGAGTCAATAACATAATGTTCATTCGCAACACATGCTATTTCTTACAAAATTAATTAAATCTCCAGATATCTAGAGCATTTCTCTTCATTAATATCCCTTTCAAGAAGTGCAGGTCAATATTTACAAGAATATCATACCAATTCAACAATGAACTCTCTATCCGTTTAATCCCTCTTTCTCCATTAAAGTTGGCATATTTCCTTAACTTCATAACTACGACTAAAAATGGGGTAAATAAAGGGTCACTAACCATATTCAGTACCACATGCCTGCAATTCAGAATATCCTAGATCAATACTATTTCATTACCTGAGATAAATGGCTTTTCTTGTAAACATAGAAAACTATTTTATGGAAGTTTCCCCTTGCCATATATCAATTTCATTAAATATTCTGTATGTATACTAACAAATCAATCATTTTGATATCCTTTGGGTAGTTTCTTGTTATTCGTGTTCTTTGATCATTTTAAACAGAGAACACATCAAATGTCACTAGGCATTCAACTTTCATACATAGTAATTTAGAAACTATCGATAAGTGTGTTCAGGGATGTTCATCAAAATACCTTGATGCAAGTGAACTTTTGACATTTGAATAGTCAGGAACAAACATCCCTTCAACAAGAAGTGTCCTTTCTGTCTCCCTCAAACCCTCAAATGTGGTATCTCATAGGGTTAACCACATCAGATGAAATAGATGAAACCAATTGGTGACAGATAATTTTATTTAGGATGCAATAAAAAAAAAAGTTTAACCTCAGTTAACATGCTGAACCTCAGTTAACATGCTGAACACTAAGCTCAAGATAACTCCCACTGGGGTCTCGGGGAAAATGCATGTTATACATGTACTGGAATCAAATCGTACTCAGTGGGTTAAAACTACAAGTAAGCACAGATGATTCTGTCACTTTGTTCTATACTTTCTCTGAGATATACTATATCAACAGGTGATATGACATGTAACTGAAATTAGAATTTCATCAAAATAAAATGTTCCAATCTTTTTAACAAGGCTGTTTTATCAAACATATTGGTTGAAGATAAAGAAGAACATGTATGTGCATAAAGCAGTAAATAATGTTAATAAACATGATCTCAACAATCTGTTTTTACATTATAAAAATAATAATAATAATATCTGGAAGTTATCAATATTGCTTCAGTTCCAGTAACTTAAATTAGCATGTAAAATGTACTCGGTTATAAAGAGAGTCCTCCTATCAGATTATCTCTCTACTGTGCAGTGATCTTGAGAGGCAACTCTTGTCTATGAAAATATGAACTTAACATGGTTTCAAATAAATCAAATAAATTAAATTCATACCACAGTGCTCCTATGTATTTCCATCACTTCAAGGGCCCAACAGCAATGTGGTTTACATTTCAAATCGCATTTACCACAAAATTTAACGAACATGTCACATGAGAAAGCATTCATGAAAATGCTTATTTATAATCAAGCACATAGTTGCAATGTACAATATGAAATAGATACAAATGTTATGTATAGTTATATAAAGATCTTTTTAATACTATATACATGGCACAAGGAAGACACAAATTCAAACCATTTTCTCCTGATCATCCAATACGCCAGTGATACACTTCTTGGAGAGAGCTCTACTAATATCCTTACCAATATGCTTGAAATAAAATGCTATTTTTCATCACAAGCAAGTATTGTCCTTCTCTTCATAGCATCCCAACAAGAGGCAACATGGAAAGCGCTTCCTTAAAAAATTGCCACAGCAAAATGAACTGAGATTTGAATGTAATGGCCCAAATTCACAAAGGAGATTTAAAACATGGGTAAGGTTGAAACCTCCGTAAGCATACTAATATATGTGTAAAAGGGCGCATATTGCCCTTATGCAAACTTAAAGAAAATAGATAAGTGGATGGGATTCTGAGCACACATATGCTTAAATAAGCCAATGAGGAGTTGAAACCACCCCATGGTATCAACCTCTTATGTGAATTAAGGCCAGTGTGTTTCACCTTTCTGTACTTCTTAACACACACATATTAGTTGGAACACATCAAAGCAGGGCCATTACTGCAGACTACTATATTCTTTTTATAACTTTGCTTCCTACCATTCATAGGAATAATTTTGCCTGGGTTGTCTATCTATTCTTTAAAAAATGGTTTCCTGCTTCAAATCTAAACAATACTTTATTAAACAATTTCAATTCTTGCTCTGTATTCTGTTCCTTCTACACTATGCATCAAAACTAATGCTATCTAGGATACAGAATTTTTCAATGTCAATACTCTCCATGGCAGGGCCGCCAAATCAAAATAAAAAAAAAAGAATTTGGAAAGTTTGGAAACATGGTGCTTAGCAAGAGTTTTGACATGTGGATTTCTTTTAAAAGGCTTTTGCTGCCCTTGAGTAGTTTTCCTATAAGTCCTATTTCTAAGAATAGTTTGGCATCTTTGCATTTCACAAGACTGCAGTGTATATGATATACATTACCATACATCCACAGTTTGGAATACAGTAAAGCATGTAAATACAGTAAGAAAATACAAGGCTATATCATCTTCCAAAAGAGGCATTTCGGAATCTCCTGCATGAAAGAATGGCAGCTCCATGGATGCACATACATGTATCTTCGGGTTATCAGATGATCAAGAGAGTGTGGCTGGCTAAGAGTTGACCTATGACCTTTAACAGTGACGTTTGGTTGGGGTCAGCAGCATCGTCCTCTCCTCCTCTTTTTTTCCTGGTTCCTCAAGTTGATTGTGTCAGTGCCGTAACTTGGTACTAAGACCTCTGGTGGAAGTTTATTACCTGTGGAGAGTTGAAGGACAGAAAGTGTGCACATGAGAGTAAAGTGTACTGTAAAAGTGGAAATTTTCGCGCTATTAATTTTTCACGCTCAGCTGAATTAAACAGAATCGTGCATTAGTATTTTAGCGTACAGTTAGGATAACTGTATTCACATCCAAAACAAACAAGATATTTTGCAGGGTCTTATTTTCACGCAAGTATAGTGCTGCACAGAATGCACGAAAATTTCCCCACAGCAAATAATCCATGTTTACAGTAATTAATTGCAAGTTACTTGGCCAATTACTTGGCCTGTTGAGCATGATTTGATTTCAGTTGAACATGCATTTTCTGTAGACCCTAACCGGAGTTGTCTCTGCTTAGTGTTTAACAGGTTAACATTTGTAAGATAAAAATTTCACAAGAGGGCTTCCTTTTTTTCACATTCAACAAGAACCCAGCCCTCCCCCAACTATTTAGCTGAATAAGACTTTTCCTTCCAAAACCATTGATTTCTTCATTATTCATGTCTCTGGCTGATTGCATCCCATCCCCCAGTTGTATTCAATAAAAAATCAGAGACAAAAAAAATTCTGTTTACAACTTAAAAATGATTTCTTTGTATTAAGCTATAAGGGTGCTATTAATTTTCTTTAAAAGTGCACCTAGTTTTGGTTGGTTTTATTCATCCTAATTCATCACCATTTTAAATACCGTTATCAGTCAAGACTATCACTGCAATGTATCTCACAAACAGTATATCCATCTACCTCACACCACTTTGAAAGTATTGTAATAAAACTCAAACATGTTAGTTATAGTGTTATGTCTTTATTAGTCATTGGTGCATTTATGGAGTGGATCCCACATGACTTCTTTTAATGAGTAATTAGTAGCCATCAAATCTATAGAGATGATAAATACTTTGTGTCACACTTTTATCATGAATGTGCATTTACCCCAAGAAGAATTGACCTATTATTGCCTATGGAAACCGGATGGTTCCTGTCTTAATTTTATGAGAAATGGAAGAGTTTAGAATCCAACCATACTCACTGATTGCAATGAATAATTCTTTGATATTTGCTGCTGTCTTAGCACTTGTTTCCGTGAACACTGCTCCAACCTCCTCTGCGTACTCTGCAGCTATCTTGACCGGAATCTCTCGTAAGTCATCCAAATCACACTTGTTTCCAGCTATTGATATAACAATGTTCTCAGGTCCATGTTGCCTCAGCTCCCTAATCCAGTCGCGTACTTTACTGAAAGATGCCTAGACAAAATTATCACAAAGAGATGAAGAAGAAATACAGATACTAGCACCAAGATCTATATCATCCCAATTCCACTACTAATCTAAACCACAGTCAGTAACAAGTTAAGGCAGGGCTTGACACTAATTAGCCTATAGACAAGGCCCTGTGTCTGATGTGATGTTTATATCAGTCACTGAGCGACTAAAAGGAGACTAATTGCGAAAACACGGGTGAAAGCAAGCTCAGCCAAATAGCCTTTAGTAACCAGGCTTAAATTTCTTATATTAACCAGTGTTCCCCTTTCAAATCGCTATCCTATAGGGTAGGAGCCAATCTCCGAGTGTATCGTTTGCATCACTGAACTCCGCATCACTGAGTGAAGCGAACATACTGATCGCATGACGCCATTATCGACTGTGCGGATTGGTCAATCAATCCGAAGCTGGCTTATCAGCATGCTCATGAATAATTCATGCTTTTCCGTCTCCGTCAGAATCTAAAAGGCCTCGAGATGGGGCGTGTTCACCCTTAGCCTTTAAAATCACTGTGACGTGCTGCTCTTTTCTTTGCTGTTAAACGCTAAATGCAAGCTATACGTCTGTGATGGTGAGACTAGCCAAACAGCATGTGGCTTGCTGCACGCCGCCTTTACTCACTGGTCTACATTAGTTGTTGTTTTCTTATTACGTCATGATAATTTTTTGTACGAAAATCTACGAAAAATTAAATGACCATAATAAGAAAAGAACTAACGTAGAAAACTGAGAACAAGTTTCCAAAAGGTATTTGTTTCTCCCTTCCACCTTTAGAAAATATTGATATTTGGAAACTAATAACTGGCGTTATGATGCACAATAAATTCTTGCTACTGAAAGGTGACTGATATGACACTAGTTATATTTAAAATAGGATAGTTTGGAAAATCTGTTACGAATTCTTGAGACATCAAGTTGGATGACTTCATACGTGGAAATAGGAACAAGAGAATCCTCCTATAGTGTCATAAATAATGGGTGATATAGTGAGTAATTAATGAAATGGCAGCAAAATAAACTTTGGTCTATTAAATTAACGAAAAGTGGTAGTTTCTACTGAAAAGAGGATTCAAGTCCTTGGGTGGTTAAATTCCATGAAAAGCGGTAGTCTACCACCTAAATCCGTAGACTTGGCAAGTATGGAGATTGGAAAGGATAAAAAGAAAGGGACGGGCAATTAAAGCGAGAACAAATTTATTCAAGGTAATGTTTAATGAGTATTTTAAGAATGTATCTATTAAAGCTACATAACTAAAAGACAAGGTTATGCACAATATGTCATGTGAAAGAGTTCTTTGTGTTTGTGGATTATTTCTGAATCACTATAATACCAATAAAAAGGCATTGATTTGCTTTTGACAAGATGAAATTCTCACTATCACATACAGCAGATACTAATCAATATTAATAATCTATTGATATCTTTATCAGAGACATCTACGTTGGGGCACTTTCTTTTGGTCTAATTGCAACAGCATGCCTTTAAACATGTACTTGTCTCTTTCTACAAATCTTGGGCAATTTTTGATAACGCTACATCAGAAGAAACCCATTAGATAGTACATCTATAAAAAAAATTTTAAAAAGCTAGATTAAAGAGAGTGCGAAAGACTTTCTGCAATGATGAATGCATTCACCAAAACATTATTTTTGCCATGGTGATCAATATCACAAATTATGCATATTGGAACTAACCTTCCAAAAAACATGAACTGATTTGCATGCCCTAAAATTAGAGCACTACCAGCACTGGGATTCTGAGAATTGCAATAGGGAGGATTCCTCTCCTCATACACTGTTTAACAAGAGAAGCCATCATTTTTTGTAGGTAATATGTTATTCATCTGAAGGGCAAGACTTTCTTGGCACAATACCCCCCCCCCCCAAAAAAAAAATTAACAACCAATCAAGTATATCTATATGTTCAATTTAAACACTTTCACAGCGGGGGGTGGGGGGGTGGGGTGGCGAATCGGCCGCAGCCCCCCCCCCCCCCCAAAAAAAAAAAACCTTTTTATTTGCTCATAAGCAAGAATTTGGGGGGTAAAATACACCTGGAAATGCCGAGGACCCTTTTTCATGGCTGACCGCCCCCCCTGACAACGTTTGGATCCAGCCCTGCACAGGATTTAAACTCTTGATGATTGTGCACTTATGACATGATAGGTTTTTTCACCTCTTACAGTGATTGCACATGCATGCTAGGCAAAAACTTCAAGGAATGAAAAGTAATACGGAAATTACATTTCTGCTTATCATTTCCATAGATTTTCACATAAACAGTGACATATGTTCTTCATTTACTAGGAAACTCATTCTACAGAGTTACTTCCTTTTGTCATCGGACAGTACCGGTAGCTAATTGTCTGTTCTCTTTTAAAGAGGGTACCCAATGCTGAAACAATGTTAGTTCATTTAAAATAGCATGATTTTATTAGCAGAAAATCATCTGCCCATAGTTTTTTTAAAAGTCGTGTTGCCAAGGAAACCCCCAAAAGTGGTAAGATTTCAGGATATTTTTGACCCCTCAGCTGTGACCCAGTTTCAACTGAGTACCCATTTTGACGTCAAAATGACGTCAAAGTGGGTACCTTGTCGCGCAATTCTAGCAAAATGCGTGCAACGTATAATATATATTGTACAGTCTTGCGCGTAGCACAACTGCAATGCGCAAAGCTGGGTACCCACTTTTACGTCATACCTCATACTCAAATTTTTGGTCAACTCTTGACTTTTTATGAGAAAATTAGCCAAAATGCATTGATTTCGATTGAAAATCATCAAATTTTTAATGTTATTCTTCTTAGAATTCTATTCTCGATCACATATCAAAAAGTCTTTTACCACTGTGTAATCGCTTTAATGTTGACATATGAATTGTGAAAAGGTGGAAATGATGAAATTACTTTTGACTTCCTGGTATAACTATTTACTGATCAATCACTGATATATGTACATGTAAGTCACCTTTCCTGCCATTAACATGAAGACCTTTGTTCCCATCTCTTCCGCAAGAATCACGAATCATGCAAACAATGCTTACCCCGGTATAACACTGCTGTCTCTATAACTTAAATGTACAGGTAGACAAATAATTTGACAGCTCACTATACACTCCCCTCCAAAAGTTTGGGAACACCTGCATTCAGTGTGTGTTTTTCTAAACTTGGTAGACCCTATTGAAATTCAGGCTCATAGCACAGCTGTATTTTTGTTTTAAAGTGAAGTGTATACACCAGTGTACATTTTCTCATTGATTCAAACAAATTTAAATCTCTTAAAGGCATTGGCTAACATTGTTATGATTTTAAAAAAATCTCATTTTGTTACTTAAAAATGGGATAAACATTAGGGTTATAGTGTAAAAATACCAGTGTGAAAGTTTCAGAGCATAATATCCACGGGAAGTATTTTTAAATATTAGAAATGTGAACCAATGTTTGAAAAATATACGAGGGTCGGTTGCATAGACCCAACGTAAGGAGTGCGCATGCGCATGACTCAACGGACCGCACTGTGTGTATTGACGTATCACGTGGCGGAAGGCAAGTAACAGTATTTTTGAATTTGCGCAAACGGTCCTCTTAGTTCAGTGTCTCTCGAGACGAAAGCTAATAAAATCGCGGTTTGCGTCTAACTTACAGCTTTTCCTTCCAAATTATGGTTGGTTTCAGGGTTTTTGAGTATAAACACAAGTACTCATACACATGTTTCATCTTAGTTTGAGAATTTTTTAAATCAGCTGCTCACAAAGTTAGCCAATGCCTTTAATAGACATACAGCTGCCCAAAATGGCAGGCTTCCAGTCAAGATGGCATTCTCTCCAAAATGCTAACTTCTTTTATTACGTGTAGTTATTCAGAGCTTTTTACACTTATACCAGTGCACCTTCATTCATTTTGCCTTTTTCACTTTGGCCTAGTCAGAAGTCAGACACGAAAATAAAATAAAACAATGCTCAATATTTCACTTGTACAAAAAACTTGTCTATTGTAATTCAATAAACATAATAGGCAATAAATAATATTTTTTTTGATAAACACGATAACAATTAAAAGGGTGTCATTTTTCTTCTTGATCATGGAAACTCATTATTGCGAACAACTTCAATTTATTCTTTGTTTTTGTGATACTGTAACAAACAAAATAAAATCTTAAATGAATATAACTTTGCGCATGTCTTTGTCTTCCATAGTGTTCCAATTAAACTGCCTTCTCATCAAAGAATCCTTCTTTGACAGCGATAACAGCGCGGCACACTCTTGGCATCCTGTTGGTCAACTTGTTGAGGGACTCACTGGAAATACCCTGCCATGCCTTCTGTAGAATCTCCCACAGATGAGTCTCACTTGTTGGGCAAATTTCTCGAACCTTTCTGTCTAGTTCTTCAAAAAGCAGCTCAATGGGGTTCAGATCAAGGGGACTGGGGCGGCCAATCCATGATTTCCAGGACTTGTTTCTCTTCTTTTTTCTTCAAGTAGTCTTTACATAGTCTTGACGAGTGTTTGCGGTCATTGTCCGCTGGAAAACAAACCCTTCTGCGATCAGGCGTTTCCCTGAAGGGATGGCCTTCCACTGTAGGATGGAATGATAGCTGTGCTGGTTGAGGATACCCTCTACTCTGTGCAAACTGCCAACCTTTCCTGCACCAAAGCAACCCCAAACCATGACATTTCACCACCAAGTTTCACAGTTGGCTTGATGCACTGTAGTAGCATCTTTTCTCCCTTTCGCCATCTCACATAGAGACGAGTCAAAGTTCAAGGTGTTTGGCAGCAAGAGACGTACCTATGTGAGATGGCGAAAGGGAGAAAAGATGCTACCACAGTGCATCAAGCCAACTGTGAAACATGGTGGTGGAAATGTCATGGTTTGGGGTTGCTTTGGTGCAGGAAAGGTTGGCAGCTTGCACAGAGTAGAGGGTATCCTCAACCAGCACAGCTATCATTCCATCCTACAGCGGAAAGCCATCCCTTCGGGGAAACGTCTGATCGGAGAAGGGTTTGTTTTCCAGCAGGACAAACACTCGTCAAGACTATGCAAAGACTACTTGAAGAAAAAAAGAAGAGAAACAAGTCCTGGAAATCATGGATTGGCCGCCCCAGTCCCCTTGATCTCAACCCCATGGAGCTGCTTTGGGAAGAACTAGACAAAAAGGTTCGAGAAATTTGTCCAACAAGTGAGACTCATTTGTGGGCGATAGAAGGCATAGCTGGGTATTTCCAGTGACTCCCTCAACAACTTGGCCAACAGGATGCCAAGAGTGTGCCGTGCTGTTATCGCTGTCACAGGAGGATTCTTTGATGAGAAGGCAGTCTAATTGGAACACTATGAAAAACAAAGACATGCGCAAAGTTATATTCATTTAAGATTTGATTTGATTTGATTTGATTTCGTTTGTAACAGTTTCACAAAAACAAAGAATGAATTGAAGTTGTTCGCAATAATGAGTTTCCATGATCAAGAAGAAAAATGACGCCCTTTTAATTGTTATCGTGTTTATTAAAAAAATATTTTTTATTGTATATTATTTTTATTGAATTACAATAAAAAATAAGTTTTCTGTACAAGTGAAATATTGAGTATTTTATCTTATTTTTGTGTCTGACTTCTGACTAGGCCAAAGTGAAAAGGCAAAATGAATGAAGGTGCACTGGTATAAGTGTAAAAAGGCTCTGAATAACTAAAGAAGTTAGCATTTTGGAGAGAATGCCATCTTGACTGGTAACCTGCCATTTTTGGCAGCTGTATGTCTATTAAGAGCTTTAAATTTGTTTGAATCAATGAGAAAATGTACACTGGTGTATAGTCTTCACTTTAAAACAAAAATATAGCTGTGCTATGAGCCTGAATTTCAATAAAGTCTACCAAGTTTAGAAAAACACACACTGAATGCAGGTGTTCCCAAACTTTTGGAGGGGAGTGTATCTTGCTCACAAATTGGGTAAACTGCTTCAAAAACTTCAATGAGGTTTTCAAGCATACTGAACTTCACATTTTTTGTAAACCCTATCTGATAACACACACACAGGGAAGGAATATACACACAGGACCTTTCTTGCATCATTCCTCCTAATTTTCCATTATTCCTTTTATTTATACAGAATCAAGTTTATTTAACTGGAGCATGGCTGAATGAGCCAATAAAGACACTTCAGTGCAGAAAGGCCCTTATGAAAGCATTCCCTCGTAAATCAAAGAAAGAAGAAAATTGGCCGTAAAAGGCTTCATTATTTCTTCAGAACCTATCCAGAAGAAAGATAGCAGTAGCTCCAAAACAGCAGTGTTACAACTGGACACCATTGCATAAAACTTAACTTTTCCTTTAAAGGCACTGGCTAAGTTTGTGAGTAGCTGATTAAAAAAATTCTCAAACTAAGATGAAACATGTGTATGAGTACTTGTATTTGTACTCAAAAACCCTGAAACCAACCATAATTTGGAATGAATAAGTGTAAGTTAGACGCAAACGGCAATTTTATTATCCTTCGTCTCACGAGACAATCACTAAGAGGACTACTTTGCTTGAATTTGAAAATGCCGTTATGTGCCTCCCGCCGCGTGATACGGCAATACACACAGTACGGTAAGGTGAGTCATACGCGCATGCGCGCTCCTTATGTCTATTCTGTGCAACCGACCCTCGTATATTTTCCAAACATTGGTTCACATTTTTTATATTTAATTACTTCCTGTGGATATTATACTTTGAAACTTTCAGACTGGTATTTTTACACTATAACCCTTATGTTTATCCCATTTTCAAGTAACAAAACAAGATTTTTAAAAATCATAACAATGTTAGCCAATGCCTTTAACTCTGCCATCACTGGTAACTACAAAAGTAGCATTACTCATCAGCCGATCAAATTGCAAGGCTTCCACTGAAGTTACCATTGATGGCAAAATTACCATCAATGGTAAGTTTTATGCAACAGGGCCCAGAATTTTCCTTAGAAGAGCTTCAAAATGTATATTTGTTAAGGGCTTTTCGGCACACAATAACAGGGCAGTTTTAGTGTTGACATGATGACTTTGATTAATCCTTTTGATTATGCCTTTTACAACGTGCAAGCATTTCAAGGAATGAATTCCTGCCAGGTACCCATTCACCTCACCTGGGTTGAGTGCAGCACGATGTGGATGAATTTCTTGCTGAAGGAAATTAACGCCATGGCTGGGATTCGATCCCACGACCCTCTAATCGGAAGACGAGAGTCAGAACCACCAGACCACGACGCTTCAACAAGCCAATCCAAGCCAATCCAAGAGAGAATCACAGACAAGATGTACAGTTGTTCTAAGCTACACTTACATGTAAATGTATTATCAGCTTACTTTCAGTGCTTTATCATATTGCTTACAGAAGATATGACTGAATACACTGCAAGCGGTCACTGTTGCGGTAATGTTCATACTTTTCAGCAGGTCATTTCATATTCTGCAGTAGTGTGTATTGTGCTTCATGTTTGGTGAAATATCTACAAATATATAAGGATTATGTTGTACTTCAGCTGAGAGCCAGAAGGGCTCTAAAATCTAAAGTGTACCAATCACCTACTAAAGACATTTTGCTTGAGCTCTATGTAAAATGGTGTATTCAAATTATGAGCATCAAATATTACTTTGATAAAAAGGTATTTTTGCAGGCGATGGGCAGACTTTAATTAATACAACATTACTGCACAATATAGTACTCCTAGTGTAACAGCCTTATGTATGGTGGTCCTGAAGTACTCTCGACGACAGGTCATGTTGCTGTGAATTTCATGGCCAAGTCGCGAAATTCACCACCAAAATCTTAAAATTCATGACCAAGTCACAAAAATGACTTTGGTCGCAAACTTTGCAACTTGTGGTCATAAATTTGACAACTTGGCTGCCAAATTCACAGTGCACATGACCCATCGTTGAGCGTACTTCACCACCATACTCATGACACTCAGAAAGCATAACCTACAAAAAACGTGCATCTGTATTACTGCAATACTACGATACGAACAACTTGAAGATTAGGGAAAGTGCAAATAAGGCTGGGAAGGAAGGGAAAGTGAAAGGATTTAGAAGGGAAGGAAATGCTAAATTACACTCCTAAAGTGATAGAGGAATTTTGTTACTTGTGATTGTGGCAAAGGCTTCCTAGCTGATCAGAAGGTTATAAGACGATGGGAAAATATCCACGGAAATTCACAACAGATTGACTTTGCTATTCAGCATGACTTTGCTCTAATATTCACAAATGTGAGAAAATGCTTGAATTGGACCTGATAATGTTTGCAGTCAGAAATTGAAGACCAGTAGTGATTTTGTTGTTGGTTTCTTTCTGGATATAAATTTCACTTCTTCATGATTGTAAATATATTATTTTTTATGATGGACTTTGTACATTTATACTTTTAATATCTGTGATTGATTGAAGAGAGGATAAAGAAGTGATCTTTCAAGGGGGCTAACGTTTCTGCGTACATCAATTTTCAATAGTGCTTATGAACTGAAATTAATCTTTATAATCCTCACGAACAGAAACCTGCCCCAAATCTCAACACCCACTATTTGTTGGAATCTGAAGTCATCATGTGTATAAAATGTAATACACATGTTATACATAGTTGAGAGAGGCATCTTACACTTCTCTGAATAGTCTATACAGGGAGCTTCCCAACTCCCTAGTCTATATGACTGTGAAGCAGTGTATCGGGAGTAATGATCACAAGCTATAAGGTTATGTCTTTCCCTGCGGGCTATCATGTGATAATTTGGTCATGGTTGATTATAAATAGTCTGTTGATTCACCCCCATTGGTAAGCTACATGTAAATACATGTGTAAACTGACTAGCTACCTAGCTACACATGGCAGAGTCAATACACCCCCCATTCACACATCGTATAACTATTCTAGACTTGTAAGTATATGACATACCTGTATAAGTGAGAAAATAAATGTGTGAATGCGCATACAACTATATGTCGTATAAATTTACGGTGTTTCAGGCATCGTATCGTATTTATGACTCATATAAAATGTGAAAGGAAAAGCTCCCGTATCTGTACTGACTCTCATATAAAAGGGCAGGTTATCATAAACGATGTACAAAAAGTTACAGTGTGGCGAGGCTGTGTGAAAGCTCATACAATTATATGGTAGTTGGTGAATAATACATAGTTATATGTTGTATACATGTAGATACAACGAAATCTGCATGTGTGAATATGCTAACAGTTATGGAGATGTTATAAAAATGCCTTACTGAGCCCTTATACCATCCCCCCCCCCCCTCCTCCATCCCTAAAAACTCCAAGTTTTTATCAAAACAAACTTTAATAAGTTTAACACCTTGAGTGAGCTACTTTGTAAGCCACTAAATCCCTGAATTTGACTGGCTCTACACATAAAGTACATGTTATCATGCCTTATGATTTTATTTAAACCTAAACATGGCAGTGGCTATATGTGTATTTATGTTGTAAAAGTCAGTGTTGTAGTCAAGACCAGACCATCCACGACCAAGACCAAGACCAAGACCAAGAAAATAGGTTCGAGACCAAGACCAGGGGTCAGAGATCAACACCACCGATTTCCGAGACCAAGACCAAGACCAGCATTTACTTAATTGTCACTAATTTGCAGTAAATAATGCCCGCTTTGAGTAAACACTTCTTTTTTATTCAGTAGGCCTATGGAATATGGAATATAGACTGCCTAATACCGGCACATCATGAGCAGTCTGTAATACTTTTATATGGTTGAATAAAATGAACAATTATTATTAACAAAGAATGTAATAAATCATATTTTCATTGTGCTTCTTCAATCACTTCACACGCATGCTAAAAGTTTAATGCACGAGTCAGTAGCTACAAACTGCACAAAGGATCCAGGATCGTGATAAAATGTAATAATAGAAAAAAATACTTCTTCATTTCTGCACGAAAAACATTTGCCTGAGCTACTGAAAAACATATCAGACAAATAATATTAAAGGCATTGGCTAACTTTGTGAGTAGCTGATTTAAAAAATTCTCAAACTAAGATGAAACATGTGTATGAGTACTTGTATTTGTACTCAAAAACCCTGAAACCAACCATAATTTGGAATGAAAAAGTGTAAGTTAGACGCAAAGGGCGATTTTATTATCCTTCGTCTCACGAGACAATCACTAAGAGGACCACTTTGCTTGAATTTGAAAATGCCGTTATGTGCCTCCCGCCGCGTGATACGCCAATACACACAGTACGGTAATATTTCTACAAGATTTTTTGCTGTAAAATATCTTCCAATCATTACATTACTACTTTTGCATTCATTTCTATAAAAATGCTAATGCATCACTCCTTTGCATCAAAGGCACAATTATAAATCCCTTTCTCTGTGGCTGTGTTTCTGGGAATAATATCAAGCTTTCCATCCATTAAGACACTTCTCAACTTCCTTCATCCATTCATCCGTCACTTACAATTACAGATTTTTCAGACTTATCTCGGTCTTACGGTTGTAATTCAAATCCTGCCCCCGCCTCCAGACTTTAGCAATTCTTGTCTGACCCTAGATACTATCATTCAATTCTTGACATTAGTCCAGTAATCATTGCAAACGTAATGAGCATGTAATGTTGATTGTGTGGTACACATCGTAACCAGGCAGGTTTCCTGCAGAGTCAGTGTAGTTTGTACTTTCTACTCCATGGCTAGGGGGCTAGCATGGCCTATTTCAGGAAACAATGCATGAGTCATTACTACTGCTGCTTTGAAACCTAATGTCAGCAACAAATACCTTCAGAAAGAGAAACATTGTACAGATCCATCAAACAAGAGACAGAGAGACAGAGAGGGAGAGAAAAGAAAATATGCCTGAGTACCAGAGTCATTCTTACAGCAGAATGTTTTCACAATGAACTGATCATTCAGTTTACCAGAGAGGCTTAGAGTAAAAGGTACATTCCAACATGCTCATACTCCCTTCATATGTTGGCTTAAAAAAACCTAGACTAGTCACAACAAGGCTTCTTTAACAAATCCATCTGGAATGAATCAACGATGTAGGCGTACAATACTGTCTGAGTATTCAAATTCCTCAATATTTGGAATAAAAAGACTTCTTCCAAATCTGTCTTAATTCATTGGTGTATTTTCTTCTCAAATCCACTCTTTCCTCAATACCTCAATACACATTATTTATAATAATTTTCCTGGGATGCAGTAAGAACATTGTTACATGTTAAATACCGGTACAACATTTCTTAGCTTTTGTACAAAAATTAGAGACAAATGGAAAAAATTTTAAAAAGCCGGAAAAATATGAACTGTCCATGTACTTCATGTCTACATTGACCACATGAACTACATGCATGTCAATGTTCATGAGCAATATACATGTATAGTAATAATAAACATCAGGATCTTAAGGAAATACTTAAAAGTTATTATTTTGTATCATTTTCCTGTCAAAAATTTTCTCAAACATGTATAGTGCAACTGACAGAATAGAAATCTTTTTCTATTCATCGTAAGATTTGCTCTAAAATAAATACTGACACATTTTCATTTTTCGTTTTATTTTAATTCATTTTATTTGACCATCATTTATGATCATCATCCCTCTTATTTCAATAGACCGGATGTCAGGATCAACTGGTCTCTATCCCTGAGAATACAAGCAAGCAAGCAAAAAAGGGAAAAGTAGCTACCTGACTTGTAATATCATAGACCACTATTGCTGCTGCTGCTCCTCTATAATACATGGGTGCTAGACCTCGATACTGTAGGGAAAGAAAAGAATACAGACGAAAGTAAAACCTGATCAGTCTCTCTCTGTGTAATAGATGCTTATTCTATACTTCATAAACACAACAAATGCTATAATTTTTAAACAAACAGTAAGGTTTCATAGCTTTCAATCTGTTTCTTTTGAACGGATGATGGTACAAGGAAGTGTAAAATCGGAGAGATAGAATTCCTGGAATTTTAATTTTTTTCAACACAAATACCCAGCATCTGAATAGAGTAAATGTTAGATGTTATAAGTTTGGACAGTTAAGTATCCACAGAAATCACTTAAAAGCCACCTCACACTATACGATCTGACTGTGACCAAATTTTGCATTAAATATGATAATCTTTAAAAATTAAAGTCATCTTTATTGAGATTCAGAATAATGATAGGTCTACTAAAATCGAAACTTTGGTTTACTGCAAGCATTTTACTCTCCGTAAAGGCCAAAATCAGCTTAAAATCATGGACAATTGCAGGACTACTATGATGTCACGATTCAAGGCTGATTTCCCTTTGTCTTCACTGAGGAGGCTCACAGTGGCCCAGCATTTTGGTTTTAGTATTCATATGACTGTTCAAAATATTGATCATTAAGATTTTACATGTTTGAATATTCATATCAAGTGCTATGACGATTTTTTTCCAAAGTTGCACTGCAGACCGATAGCATAGTGTGCGGTCGTCTTAAGAGGAAACCAGTACCTTGGCTGTCAATCCTGCAGTGCAGATGTGTAGAGAGGGGGATACATGAAGTCATCTCACTCCTCCCCCCCCCCCCCTTCCACATGAATATTATGCTTCCTCAATAGTAGCAATGGAAATCCTTACTACCTACTACCTTCAGTTGTCTTTGATGATGTAAATTTGAATGATTCCATAAGCAATTTGTATCATGAACTGAGATACAAACAGGAATTGGTCTTTTCCACGGAATCATTTTCCTTTGATTTCAACCCAAGTGCTGCCGACGGCAAACTATATTCCTGCATTATGCCTACAGGGATTTGAAAATTCAGTATTCATTGAAATTGGTCATTAATTAGACAAAAAAGTATGGAGAGAACAGTAACTCCACCATTAAAATTCTTCCAAAACAAGCCCTCTTTAATCAAAGATTGTATCACCCATACTTTACCTTCTCCTGACCTGCTGTATCCCAGATTTGAAATTTGTACATCTTTTCATCAACTGCTAATGTTTTGGACATAAATGAGGCACTGTAGGAAACAAAATAAGGACAGTTATTAGAAAATGATTTCTACCATGAAAACAAGGAAATGGAGAATAGAGTAAAAGTGAAACGGGGAGGGGGGGGGGGTGTTTCACAAAGACTAAAGCCCCGTCTTAACAGACCGCGAAGGGTGAATATCTGGGTAATGTCAGGGTAATGTCAGGAGGTAAAAAGCAGGGTAAAATTCCTAAACGGTGCAATAAAACCACAGGTGGTCCGCCCAGCGCACCATCTTAACAGACACACGCTGAAATCCTACCCTGGTTAGATTTCCATAGTAATGCAGGAGGAGGAGCAATCTTTCTTCCTCCTTAGTCCAGTTACAGTTTCCAGTACCATCACTCATGCTTCCAAGTTCTTGTGTTTACTTCAAATGTAAAAAATAATTATAAATAACAAACTACTGGGCTGAACAAACACTTGCTAGTATCACGATTAAATATCCCTGTCCCTCGTACTGCACTGTCGAAATGGTCAAACTCACCTATTGCGTACATTTGTGAGAATATAAAAATATTCATATCATAAAAAATATCAGCTCATTATATAGATTAAAATATATAAAAAAAAAAGTGGTAATTTAAATATTCAATTTATTAAATCAATGATAATGAGAATTCTAATATGTTTTATGGTCTTACGATATTTACTCTCAAACCGGCAACGTAATTGGTAAACAAGACAGAGTTTCTCCATTTATGCACGTGTTTGTGCGATTCGATAGTCATTGCGCAATTACCAGCTGTTTCGGCCAGACATTACCTCGATCGCGTCTTAACAGAAACGCCACCCCGACATTAGCTCGACGATGTCGGGGTAAATGTGACATTTTACTCCAGTCGGACCAGGTCAAATTTGGGAAGGGGAGGGGCCTAGAGATAAAATTTCATGTCTACATGTATCAGGCATCTGTTGGTTAAAGGTTGACACATCTAGAAGAGAATACCTACAGTCCTAAATGTATGGTCCCATGATCTGATCTATGTACACTTTATGATTTGAATGAGACTTTGGTAAAAAAAATCTTGGGTCTCCTTTCTTACAGGTTAAAAGCCTGAAATTTCCCATACAAACAGAAAGCGAAACTGTCAAAATTGCTTTATACATTACAGTTTCTTTTTGTTTTAACAGAAACTATATTATATGTGGCAAGAAAAACTCCTTTGTACATTGTGAAAAGCAATGTCTCCCAACTCTATCAAGTGATGATAAATCATGAGTTATGTCAATGCTGATTTGAAAGATAGAGTTATCAATTAATATCTCAAGAAGTTATAAACGTAGTTTCTTTTATGTATAAACAGCATTTCATACTGATGACTAACTACAATGGTACTTGTACATGTAAAGGGAAACAAAACATGTTTTGTTGCATTAAGGTGACAACAAAACAAAACCTAAGTCCACTCCAAGATACAAGCATTTGATTTAAACCATTCGTGACAGGAATTATTTAAAGCCTAATTTGACCAGCTTTTATTCTTCAAATTGGCAACACCAACATTTTTATTTTATTGCTACATTTTATTTATAAAACGTCATCAGAAATGAATATATATTGACAGAAATTATGATAAGTCAAAAAGTTGCCAATTTGCAGAGGAAAATGGTGATTTTAAACTTTCTATCACATTGCCAATTTAAGGATTTTAATGCTTATTTTCCTTTAAAAAAATTTCAGCATCAAACAACGAATATTGATGCAACCAAAATGGGCACAGTTTGTGTAGAATTTTTTGCTCTTTCTGCTCATGTATTTGGTATGATTTTTAGGGCTTTGCATCAAAGATATTATGCCAAACTACAAAATGTGGACCTCTGTCACGAATGGGTTAATTACACATGCTTCTGCAATAATTGCTTCGCAGTCACTTTTTAACACTTAAACTTTGACCCTAGGTTGATGGACCCAAAACAAGGCTTAACTGAACCCAACAAACAACCTACATGTACAACGCCACTACAACTCATATCATATTTGACAAAGCCAAGTACAAGTGTTATTACACCTACAAACTGTAAATTCATCAACCTCAAATTGTGGACATATGAAAGCAGAGTAAGTTTCATAACATGAGTGGAAAATGTAGAAAAGACAGTTGCATTTTAAAGGGAAAAAATACACACCCACACCCACACACCCAGAAACAAACACCTAAACACACAAACAAACAAAACAAAAAACAAAAAAAAAATTCCTTGAATAGCTGTAAAATAACTAGCGTGTAGCTACATGTAAGAATACACTACAAGTACGATTTAAATGTTTTCATACTCGTGACCGGCATTTGATATAATTACTTGTACACATACAAAGATATAACTCACCCTATTGTTGGAGGGATGGATTCATAATATGTATCACTCACAAATCTTTGAACTATACTTGATTTGCCAACTCCTGAGTCCTAGATGGAAAACAAAAGAAAAAGAAAACAAAAACATCATTTATACAATATTGGATGAGTTACACAACAATATATGACAAAACATGGGTGTATCACTGTATGTACGTGTGTGCATGCACACCTGTATACATGGAGGTGCCATAGACGTGTAGTTTAACCCATTCGTGACAGGAATTATTTGAAGCCTAATTTGATCAGCTTTTTTCTTCAAATTGGCAACACCAACATTTTAATTTTATTGCTACATTTTTCTTATAAAACATCATGTATCTGAAATAAAACTAAATTGACAAAAAGTATGAGAGGTCAAAAAGTTGCCAATTTGCAGGATAAAAGAGTGATTTTAAATTTCTATCACATTGTCAATTTAAGGATTTTAATGCTTATTTCCCTTTAGAAAATTTTCAGCATCAAACAACAAATACTGACGCAACCAAAATGGGCACAGTTTGTGTAGAATTTTTTGCTCTTTCTGCTCATGTATTTGGTATGATTTTTAGAGCTTTGCATCAAAAGTTATTAGGCCAAACCACATAATGTGGACCTTTGTCACGAATGGGTTAAGGCATGAGAATCGGAGGTTCGATCCTCGGCACAGCACTTAAATGCCCTTGCGCGATGAATTTTATCTACATTGCTCTTTTATCGTACATTAAATAAATTATAGTGCTATATTAGAGTCCCCAGTTTTCCGTTTTCTAAAATGCAAATTCCGTGTTCTTTGGTGTTTTACACTTCAAATTCCGTGTTCTTCGGTGACATGTACGAAACATATGATAAAGCAATTATAAATAGTGGAAATCTTAGAAAAACGCAAGTTTCTTTAATATATTCGCTCTGTAGTATCAGATCAAGCTTGGCGAACACATGCTAAATGATGCAAACAGGTTTGATCGACAGATTTTCCACTGATGCACAATTTTGCTTTATTGGATTTTGCTTTGATTTTCATGATTTTCACTCAATTCTTCCTAATTCAGACTTTTTAAACCTGAAAATCGCATTTTCCGTGAAATTCTGTGAATTCCTTGTTCTTCTCGAATTCCGTGAAATTTTTCTGTTTTCCATATCGCGGAAAACTGGGGACTCTATGCTTTATGCATAGTGATACCAATGTGTGCACATGTGTTTATTTTAAAAAAAAAATACTAAGGGCATTAACCATTTTTAACTGTAGCCCCGTATCTACTCATGTATCCATCTCCATCTCCATCTCCAAATGTTATTGTCTGAGAAAGGAAATTCTTTTTGCCCAATTGATCGTGGGCCCGGCAGCCACTGAGCAGCGCCAGATCGACGTTGCTCTATCCTTTTCAATTCTTGAACGCCAAAGAAGGTAGCAGCAACTCCCATCTTTTAACGTCTTTTGGTATGACGCGGCCGGGGTTCGAACCCGCGACCTCCCGATTGTGAGGCGGATGCTCTACCTACTGAGCCAACACATCCATAAGATAGGTGCAAACATTATGCCTATTTTACGGGTACACTTCGAAATGCTGGTAATATGAACGGCTCTCATCGAATATTGCTTTTAAATTTGTTATGACAATTAACACAGTGAAGATAAGACAAAAGATAACACGATTTTCAGAATACTGGCCCTGGTGTACAACATATATGAACAGCATCTGCAAAATAGGTGCACCATTTATGGCTAATTAAAATAATTAACTAATTAAAGTATAGCAAGTTGCATGTCATATTCATTTTGACGTTATAACACTGAAATTTCTGATTCACACAGAATTTGGGAGGAATGATGTGTAATTATGGAATTCCAGTCAATTATTCATAACTAATATTAATTAGCTAGATGTTTGGGACATTGCATTTTTGCTGTGTTTCCTAAACAAATTAACTTTAGAAATGTTTTTATGCTGGGATGGAAATGAGTAGTCATGCTATAAACGTAGAAAAAAGAATGTGTCTGAAAATAAGTAATCATGCGAATCAGGTGATGTCAAACATTAAATGTCCTATATGTCACAATTTGGACATTGCTTTTTTTACACCCAGTGAAGAATAAATCATTGTTTTTCAAAACTACTATGTGAAGTTCTGATATATGATAGTACCTAACAAAATAATCAAATTAAGTAAATCCAGTTATCACCCAGAGTCATTATCAAAGTAATAATGTGATGTACGGGACAAATCAGTAGAGTAATGCAAACAGTCTCTTGAAAACTGTAGTAAACTACTGAGTGATCAATATTTAGGGCTAAATCCATAAATGATTCATAATAGTTCTAGAAGTAGTTTGTAACTGTGGAAAGATATTTCATGTACAGGTTTTGTGTTTGTGACTCTTGCCAATGATTATGATACCTATCAATTCATATGATTTTTTGGAGCAAAAAATGAAAGCGATACTTACTTCATAATTCTAACATGGTGATATTTTGTATTCATTATGTGTTCATTCAACCATGAATTAATAGGTATCATTGGCAAAAGTCACAGACACCCTTCCAAGACATGAATTTTTCCACATTAGATCAAATTTAGCACATGAAAGATACAAACTGCAATTTTTGCAATTTTCACCTTAATATGCTCTCTCAAGCGTGAAATTTGGTGCACAACTCATTTGGTGTGTTGGGAAGCAGATACAATTTATGTTGCAAGCCCTCTAACACTAAAAATATTAAATTTATTCTGATATTATTGAATAAAAATTTAATAACACAAGGCGTGTGAACTTGAAAAAAAAAATGGCCATTTTGCATTTAAGGCATGTTCACTGAAGCATGACTGAAGGATTCGCCCTGAATTTTACATGAAACTAAAGCAAAGTTCTGTTCAAAATCAAGTTGATATAAATCATGACATTTCTGGCTAGAACTAACATTCACCTCAGACCTTCATAATATCTGAGACTTTTTCACCGATAAAGATTTGAGACGTCGTAGGAGTCTGGAAAGCCAAAGTTATATGTGAACATGGAGTTTGTCAAAGAAAAGCTAACTTAATTAGGCCCATAGAATTTCTTGCCAGAATTTGAAGAAAATGAAATGGACAAGGAGGTGTTTTTCGAGTTGGACCATTCCACTGTGAAAGAATTAATAGGTCAACTGGGGCTAAAAATGAAGTTCATGAAAAGAAAGCAATGAACATGGAAATCCCACAAGGGGCCCGTTGCATAAAACTTTTGCCAGACTTTTTTTCTGGCAAAAAAAAGTCTGGCAAATTTTTATGTAATGGAAAACTATGGCAATTTTTTTTTTGCCGTAGTTTCCTCAAATTTTGCCATAAAAAACTCTGGCAAAAGTTTTATGCAACGGGCCCCAAGGTGATGCCACAATCACAACTCCACTGAAGAATCCACTTGAGGTGACAGAACCAGAGGTAACAGAACCATCAACTATCCCAGTCACCACACAGGGTACAGCAGCACCAGGAAATCCACCAACAGCAGCAGTAAAACAGCCACCAGCCACCATGACAAAAATAAGAATATTCACAACTTAGCCACACGTTTTTTTCAATAGGAATTACACAATGATAATTGGGACTTATTGTTGATTTAGTCAACAACTGAGCACATACAATCAACCTCACTTGAGTTGATTGTATGTGCTCAGTTGTTGGGTGATTGCTTGGTTGATTTTTAGTGCATATTCTTCTCGTAAAGGAAGTATTCCAGGCATCCAAATCAACACTCTGGGTGCTCAAAATGTCAAAATATTAAAATCTGGGTGCCCAGCTGGACCCCCGAAAAATATGTTAGTATGGAGCCCTGCTGTACATATCAAAGTCTTTTTTAAGCTGAGGACTATGCTGTTCACAAAATATTTCTAGGCAATCGGTACATTTCAATTTGCAAATTACCTGCACACAAAAAAAATGATAATCAAATGGTACCAGTCACGCGAAAAAGCAATTTATGATACTAGTACAATTTACCCGGCATTCTAGGTGTTAATGGTTAAAGGCATTTAAAGAAAATAAAGTATACGTTAGACCACAATGGCAGTTGTTTAACAACTTGCGCATTTTCGATATTCACTTACACAGTATACACTGTACATGTGTATCTTACGTTTTTGTTTTTTTTTTATCATTTTTGGCTTTACAGCATATACCATAATTAAATATGTTTGAAAATTACAGTAAATACATAACTGGCATTTCACCTATTTCTTTACTATACTATCCTATTCTTCCTTATAGTATCTAACTAGTCTCATCCCTCTGTGAAACTGAAAGATACACTTCAAGTACATGTACTTTACATATAATTAGTATTCACCTTCTGTCTCATGCAATCATTGCATATTTCTGCTTATCAATGACCGATTAACAAAAGCTCACACTCAGGCAATTAAACTTGGCTGTATCTACAAACGCAAGATCTGAGCACATGTAGTACACATGATGAAGTTACTGAAGATGTACAAGTACAGCTAACGTTTATCCTTCTCAGCCCTGTCTATTGGCAATTACCCTTATGTCCTTCCCTCCCCTACAACCAATAAAAGCTGATCAACTGTGCCCTGCAAAAAAGTATCATGGCTACCATGGTATTTTGACGAAATTACCATCAAATCCATGAAAACACCATGTAAGTACCATTAAATTACCATGATTTGATGGTACAGCTGTAAGTTTGTCAAATTACCATGGTACCCATGGTACTTTTATTTACAAGGGTGCATCATACATGTACATCTGATTACTGGGCAATGAGTACTGATGTACATGTATTCAAGATCATTTAAACATGGATGATTCCTGATGTTCAAGAGTGCTCACAATGTCATTCAGTCTTCATGAGCATGCAAGCAGTGGATTCATATTAGATACTGATGGGCCACAAATGAATCAAAATTGAAATACTTTTCACTTTTCACTTTTCACTTCTTTGCTTTCTCTATCTTTTTATCTCTATCTTTCTCACAGTCTTTCTCTGTATACATTCCCTCTCTCTATCTTTCTTATGGTCTTTCTCTTTAAAATGCATTCTCTCCCTTCCTCTCTGTATCTCTTCCACTCCCTACCCCCTTCTCTCTTTCTCTCTTTCACTTCATACATTGTACCTCTCTCTGTCTCTGCCTATACTGATATCTGCCTGTATTGTTTCATATCTTTTACCCCATCTATTTCACTTGGTGTCACACCAGACGATTGTCTAAGGTAAACGTCACGTGACATTCCTCCTCAAACACAAGGTAACGTGTGCGGGATACCGTTAAGGTACTGTATATCTACACGTAAGGTAATAGCGAGATACGTTGTCAAGGTACATGTAAAACATTGCCAATCGTTGCGAGTGAAAAGTGAATTGACATCGTTGTTTACGTAAATATGCCAAGTTCATGCTAGACTGTTTAGCTGTGAGGATGACACAAGGTAACCTCCGAGGATTACCTCGCATTTTGGGTAGGGTATCTGTCTGTCTTTAATCTGTCTGTCTAAGATCTTTTACTTTAACCCCCCCCCCCCTCTCTCTCTCTCTCTCTCTCTATCTATTTCTTTCCTTCTACTCTTTCTTTCACTTTCATTCTGATTGATAGTCTTGATAACTACTTTGCCAGGGGGAAGGGTGGAAGCAGTGCCTCAAACATCAGGATGCAATACCTCAAGTACAAGAACATTAGGAAGCTCCTTAATTGCTTTAATGAGTCAACCGTGCTTAATTGCCAACAGCGATTTAACTCTGTGATGCACAAACCAGTACAATATGACTGCAAACCCTAAAATAACGTAAAAGGTCCAGTATTTATAAATACAGAATGTAGCACTCAGTTCATGAGTGTTCATGAGTTCATGAAAATAGCGTACAATGACAAAAAATATTCATCATAATACCATAGAGTCATGGACCCTATACAAACTTTTGTTGTTATAAAGGCAATACACGAACACTGGTACAGGTACTCTCCGTTATAACGGAATATACCCTTTACAAAAAAAGTTCAAAATTCCTATCACCTGCAATTCTATCAGGGAAACATGATATCGTAGAAAACATTGAAAGCTACTGGTTAAGAGGCAATAAAAGTGGTCACCTGCAGCTTCACTAATGTGAGAACAATATGCATAATGCTCAGCGTCAGGATGTGTTTGAGCGCTCTTTTTAAGCATACTGTACCGTACCAGTGCCAGACAAGTGCTTGAATGCTCCAGAAGCGAAGCAAACCATACTCCAAAGTGGACCACTTCTACAATGTAGATCTCGCGATGGTCTAAAAGGGTTCTGTGCCATACAATACCACACCAGATGAGTGCTCGAATGCAACTAGTACACGAGCATACCATACCGAAGTACAGTGGACATACGAACGAGCCAAATTTTAGGTCAGTGCTAACATTTAGAGTAAAATAGTGTGCAAAGCCGTGAATTACAATGTACTTGACCCTGTTGCTATGCAATGTGTGACCCCTCTTATTCCAGTTCTCAAGCGTGCTCACAGGGTACCACAGTTGTACACTTTCTCCATGGAGCACCTCAATGCTCCCAAAGCAAACCAGCCTGGCATGGTATAGGTAGGATATGGTACGGCTTGCTTTCAGTGCTCAAATGCACCTAAAGTTAGCCCTATAATTACATTAATTAAAATGTGATGATTTTTGCCATCAAATTTGCATCATACAATTCTTTGCTTCTTTTGTGATGTCACAATTAGCTTACTACTCATTGAGCATATGAGGCCAAGCAATTCGCGCGCGTACTTTGCACTGTCACAAAATAAGCCCTACAACCGGAGTGTGCAAATGCAGTTAACTTCTTTCCTAAACTTCAAACAATCAAGTTAAAAAAAAAAATTAATCCTTTCTCATAGAAAGAAAATATTCTTTTGTTTGTTTACAGATAAATGGATTCAGAAATAAAGCAAATAGAAAAAAGAGACAGGCAAAGAGACAAAATATCACTTCCTTGGTGATCTAGATGTACACACTATCTTTCCTCAGCTTTGCTTCGGAAAGATACATGTAGCTACATCCAGATCGCCTCGGAAGTGATAGTTTGACCATCACCTTCAGCAACAGTGATTATTTACTTACTAACACACAGATCACAGAATATCTACTATGATACTACTCTGAAGATTGTGGCATGTGCTTTTCATAAATTTTTTGTAAGAAGTTACAATCAAATTTTTTACTTTTTGTTTTAACTACAAAGGGTGTACTCCCTTTTTAGATAACGTACAATGAAGAATGAAGAAAATTACATGTATTTTGGGAGAGGTAGAGAGAAAGAGTATTAAGAGAGAAAGGAAGAGGAGGCAGAAGAAATATGAGAAAGGATGAGAGAAAGGAAAAATCTAAGAGAATGAGAGTACTAGGGTGAACATCTTTCTCTATTCCATGTACCCTGTACTACATCTATATGTGGGTAGGAATACGGTATCCATAAGGACAAACCTATGCAGTTGCATATTCTGTATTTGAAGAGATTTTTTTGTCTCTGAAGTTAAGAATGGCGTAGCTAGGATTTCTTTGTAGGGGGTCAGTAATGAGCACACGAAGCGTGTGCATTACACATCGAGAGTGCAAAGCGTGCTCCCTAGGGGGAAGGGTGCAATGAGGGGGAGTCCCCCCCCCCCATGCAAAGCGCTGCAGCTTCAACGTTTCTTTTTCATCATTTGTCTGCTCATTTTCTTCCCATGTTCTCTGAAATTTTTCTCTTCTTGCTCAAGCTTTCTTTTAGGGGGCATTTTTTCGGGGGGGGGGGGGGGGGGCAACTGCCCTCGTCACCCCCTGGCTACACAGATAGAAGTATATTATTTCCATACAAATACATATCTACATTTGAAATGAAAATTCCATGCATTACAAATTTATGTTCTATGTTTCTTAAAAAAATAATGATAAGAAATAACGTAAGATTGTGGGCTTGTGCCAAAGTTCAACAACCTAACAGTAACATGCACAGAAGAGGTTACAGGTACATGTACTGTACTGTACATTGTACCCTTTGTCTATTACTTTTTATACATGTGTGCAACAAATTTTCAGATAATAATATTCAGACATCCACATCAGTCTTTAAATAACCCAATCAATTTATTAGACAGATTATATGAAGAACATTGCCTTTTCTCTGTATTCAAAGCCTTTGTGCTGCTTAGACGTTTCACAATTATAGATGTCTGGACATACTGAAGAATCTCATCAACAACAACAAAGCCAAAAGCCACAGAAATGCTAAAATACAATTTCAACTAACAAACAAAGCCATGGCACTGCTGAGTTCCATCAATGCCGGTTTAAAAATAGACTATCAGAGATGAGAGATAAGACACATCCTAACACCTTCGCAACAAATGCAGGTAAGGTCAATTCCTCTAGGACTGATGGCAAAAATGACAAACTCTTATAATTCCCTTGTGACCAGAGAGTCGACGTTTTGTGTCACATTTCACTGCAAGTCTTCTATGACGTCCTTAACTAATTGCTCCTTTTATGGCAAATCTATGACTCATTTGGCCCACTGCTGGCTGCATGTTTCAGCGTCATGCCCAAGCTCCAAACTAGACAAGCCAAATCAACTTGTCATCTAACTATATTGACGTCACATGTAAAACTCCTTCAAGTTATTCATCAAACAAATCACCCCCGGCCACCCCCGCTAGAAGTTGGATCTAATTGAGTTCTAGTCCCTGATTAACGTGTAAGTTTCTTTGTGTCAAATTGGGCTGGTGAGACAAAGGGAATGGCTGAAATCCTTGCCTAACTAATTTGGTATTGAACATGTGTCATATCGCAAACTCTACAAGTACGTCAATAGGCAATGAAGAGGATTTGTAGCTAATTTATAAGTTGTCTGAATTCGGTAAGCGAAGGGAACATACAGTGTAGGGCTATAATTAATCATATCATGACCATCATGAGACTGCACAAAGTGACAGCTTCTTTAAACAATCTGAAGATAATTAACTGTTACTGAATAAGTACATTTCAATTACATACTATGAGAAAATTCCCATGATGGCTAAAAAAAGCCAGCTCTAATGGAAATAATGTAAGGTCTACAAACACATGTTCATGTGAATAAAAATACAATGCTGTAAAAAATCAAACAAAATCACTTCACATTTTGATATACCAAGTAATGTCACATAAAATGAATTCAGAAAAAGTGCAGCAATGGCCATCTTTGATCATTTTCACAAACATTATTTTGTTTCTTTTCTTTTTTTTTCTTTAAATCAAGAGTCTACTAATGCCATAATAACATACTTGCAATAATTCCTCCCTTTCGGGAGTAACAGACTTACATGTACATGCAATCAATGATATCCACTGCCCGCAATTGAATGACCAATGATGATCATGAACACTATTCCCTGTGTCATGCTTTCTCAGAAGCCAGGATATTGATTTGTCAAAGGACCAGTGCAGTGGTCTATCCAACAAATTTAGGGGATTCACCTTTCTAACAAAGTTTTCCTCTATCCATTCTATCCTGTCATATCAACCTGTTGCTGTCTATTTAGCCCACTATCTACCACATCCTAATGACTGCTGCAACCAACGTAAAATATTATATCTATTCATCCCTTCTCAACACCTTGTACTGCCAATATTGAATACCCTACATCTTTGTTTAAAATGTATGAACTGTTTACCTTGTTGATGAACATTATTGGTAGACTCAGGCTTTTGATTAAAAACACCTTTTTTTACTACATGTAACATATACTGAAACAAACATTTTTGTTATTGTTTTGAAACCTTTTTAAATTGTTTTGAAACATTTTTTTTATGCTAAAGTGCTTTCAACAGAGTCTTGTTTACGAAAAAAATTTACACTTTGTAGTACCAGTTATAATAGGCTTTTTTTATTACAAATATCAATTTTTAGACGTGGAAAAAAAAATCATAATTATTATTTTTCTTTCTTTTTTTAAACATGGGTTTATTTGGTTTTATCAATTTATGAGTGTGTGTGTGTGTGCTCATTTTTAACTGATAGCCCTAAAAGTAGATCCTACAGAAATGAAACACATTAGTTAAATAGATCTAAATGTCAGATTATCATTTGGAATATAAAAAAGACTCTCTGGGATGCAGTTTTATCCCCATAATAATAATAATAATAATTGAAAAAAGATAATATTTCTTTTTAGTGATTTCTCTTTTGGTCACATAAAAAAACAGCAAAATTTCTCAAGCACAGAAATTGAAATACACTTGTCACAAGAAGTGAGAGTAATACATCCATATATCCTCTTCTACATGTAGTCTAGGCCTTACCCTAGGGCCTAACCCTTCCTCTAGGCCTAAACTAAACTAAAACCAAATCACCCTTCCTCTAGACCTCTAGGCCTAAACTAAACTAAAACCAAATCACAACTCTATTCTATATCTCTGATGAAATAAAGCTGGGAACTAATTTCTCAAGAACATTGTGAGCATGCATCACCATACATGTATATTTGCACCTCTGAAATATTCTTGGAGTTTTTACAAAATATTACAAGAGTTTCTTGTACAAGTGCTCAAGCAATAGGAAGTATTCTATGATCTTTTTCAAGTATCGCAATCAAGTCAAACAACCCAATTGCATGTTATATAGCAGGAAACTATATATACACTGTAAACCAAGATAATAAGTAATTGATCAGCCCTTCTATTCAGTTGCCCAGTGGTCGTTTTTTAATTGCCTTTTTTTTTTTTAGATTTCATCAGAATACATTCGGGAACAATTTGTTCTAATTGATGATGGTGCTATACTGTACAACATCCCAAGAAGTGCTCAAAGCCTCAGACAGTTGTGGTTGATGGAGGTGAGCCAACATAAAAACCAAAATCAAGAGTGGATAGTGTGTGTCTTAATTCGGGAGACACGCATCCAATAAATTTTCCCATTTCCTCTTCCTCCTCTACCCGACTCTCTGTTTTTCTTTTAGTTTTGTTTAATGCTCCGTTAAACTCTCACTCTTTCTCTCTCTCTCCATCCATTCTTAACCTATATCCTGTAACAATTTCACTCTTCTTAATATCTTACTTCCTTTCACAATTTTGCATTCTTCACGTGCATGTATACTTTTCCTTCCTACTTTTCTCCTTGTTCACCTCCTGTAATCGCTCAACCATGTCCACTGAACAGTGACAATCTCTTTATAATGTGCCATATTCATCTATTTCCATTGCCTTAATTTGAAAGTTCTTTTGTAACTGGAATTGTTGAAAACTGAATGACATCTTTTATCCCTATTAAATTCATTACATAATTTGCCTACTCCTATTCCAAAAATTCCAGCCATTAAAATATCAAAGATTACTAATTATGAAATATCTATAATCTTTTTCTTCTTCACATTATTCTAAACTGTATTCCCTTTCTTTTTTTTTTTTTTTTGCTGCTGGCATATGAAACAGGACTGGAAAAGACAAGATGATTACACCATACATGTAGCTGTAAGAGGATGCTGCAATTAAACCTAGAAAACTACAACAGAGAAAAGAAAATGACACTTAACCACTAATTCAGACTAAATTCATGGAGGCAATAACAAAATGATTAAAAGAGCCAAGATCAATGATCTTCAAGATGATTAAATTATGCTGAATAACTTGAGTATCATCATCTTCTGCACATCACTCATGCAGTCCCATGCAGAATGATCTTTCTTCCTGATATGATACCAACTTTAAAAGGTCAACTAAGAACATTAGTCTAGAACTACATTGTGTTCAACTTCATTCCTTCCATTAAGTTATGACTACAACTGTATGTAACTTTGATTTATGAATGTAATAGCAGCAAAGTTTATTTGATAAAGGCCCTGTCCCATACTACCGTGTAACGATTCCGTCTGCCTCAGTCGAGATATTTATGTCAGACAGAGGCAAATTTTAAAAATTGTGGCCATGAACTAGCACGGTCTGCCAATGTCTACATGTACATGTACATACGTCTGTAAACCAGTTGAAGAACGAATTTAAAAAGTCCAATAAACATACGCGTCATTTCTCAGACGGAGTCATTAAACGGTAGTATGGGACAGGGCCTTAAAGTGATTACACAATGGTAATTTTTTTTGGATATATGATCGAGAATAGAATTCTAAGAACAATAACATTAAAAATTTGATGATTTTCAATCGAAATCAATGCATTTTGGCTAATTTTCTCATAAAAAGTCAAGAGTTGACCAAAAACTTTGAGTATGAGTTATGACGTAAAAGTGGGTACCCAGCTTCGCGCATTGCAGTTGTGCTGTGCGCTAGACTGTACAATATGTACCGGTATTATACCTTGCGAGCATTTTGCTAGAAGTGCTCGACAAGTGGGTACCCAGATGAAACTGGGTCACAGCTGAGGGGTCAAAAATATCCTGAAATCTTACCACATTTGGGGGTTTCCTTGGCAACACGACTTTTAAAAAAAACTTTAGGCAGATGATTTTCTGCTAATAAAATCATGCTCTTTTAAATGAACTAACATTGTTTCAGCATTGGGTACCCCCTTTAAGGAACAGCTCAACAGTCCAGATCTTTTTCTTTTGGGATTTGGGTATAAATTTGACAGTATATGTATTAAGGCTCCACATTAACCTTCTTTTTGCCTACTGGAACCAAGTGGTCCCTGTAATAGTATATGGGAGGGAATCAGAGAATTTAGTAATCAATGGGACAGGTCCTCATCAAGATTTTTAGTGTAGTTTGCATGAAACCATGTTAAAGGGGGGGGGGGGGGAAGGGTGAGGGTTGTTCGTCTAACATGCACATTTGGGGCGCTTACATGTATGCGTCCAAGGAGCCTGTTGCCAAGCCCTGTTGAAGTTAAGGTAAACCTAGATCCTAAGCAACCTAAGCGATGGCAATATGGTGTCATGGACAGAACATTAGAAATAAAGTGCCAATCATGGCCCACTGCCCATTGGCAGCTGCATACTTCAAGACACTGCAGTACCACCGTTGCAAGATCCATGCACTTTGGTGCTAATTTCAATATTCTCGTATTTACGTCTGGTGGCAAATCTTTTTAGTTTTCTGCTTCTTTTTCGCGGTGGTTCTGTAGTGGCACCAGTGGTGGCGGGGTTTTACAGTTTTTGTTTTGTAATTTTGTACAAACTCAGAGTGGTATGTTGCGTTGGGTGATTACAGCACGGGCAATAATGAAATGAATCCGCAACGCTTTCGTTTTACCACTGGGGACACACATTGCACCAGTAGTGGCGCTGTCGTGGGAGCTTGAACCCTTGCTCTTGTAGAGAGTTGACCTTCTGGTTTTTTTTATGTAAAAAAAAATCTCTCCTTTTTAAAAGAATATATAATTTCTGCCTTGCAATTACCTTCCAAATAAACCATCATCATCATCACTGTACACTCTTCCCCGGACACTTTCATCTGTTTCACGTGCCTTCCTTCTCATTATCATCTTCACCTACCTTTGATAATTCCCCTGATCTTACACTTTCAAAATAATAATATTAATCATCATCATCATCATCATCATAAAAATTTTTATACATCCTCTCCATCACCATCATCATCATCATCATCATCATCATCACAATCATTTCCATCATCACGGTGCCTATGTTCGTATTATAATTATGTATATATTTTCGGCGTAATCTTATAAGAAATAACCAATTAGCGTTTATATCATTGTGTTCATGGTATATGGGTGCGCCACCACTGGTGCAGCGCCATCTCAAGATTCTGAGTCCGAGTGAGATTAGTTTTTTCGTAAACAATTCTTTTTCCTTCAAATTTCGAGGGAGGCATGGTGTATGGGACTCCTCTCGTGACTTATTGGTCATTTTTTGAAATTTTATAAAAAAATTACAAACTTATAACTAAATTTACTGGTTAGAAGAGAATAATTACCACTTGTGCTGAAGATGATTTTCGGCAATATCATGAAAACTATAATATGATATCTTCATGCCTTTTTCGTGTTTTTTAAGTTGAATTTATTCCACTTCACAGCCTATACAGAACGGTAGAATCACTCGCTACTCGCTAGCACGTAACAGCGATATTTGACACCTGCAATGCACATTAGTAGAAAGAGGTATTCATGTTGGTCATCATCATCGGATTCATAGATAATAATGGGTGCGTCACCACTGGTGCCACTAAAGTTACTTTTATCAAACAATTAACCAGTGCACATTCATGGGAAGTGCAATAGGATTTAGCTAAATAACATGAGCAAAACATTTGCAGTTCATTACTTCCTTATGAACTCAGAGCTTCTTAGAATGGATAAAAGTCCTGTGGTAAACCTCTGTGGTTTGGGGGGTTTCTTCGCACATAAATGAGTAGCCTTTGGGCAAGGCCTCGCGCGCTGCTTGTCTGCCAAGCAGGGTTTGAAAAATTGACTAAACATTGTGAATTTATGGCAGTGATCAGTGGACCGAGCCGCGTCAGCAGTGAGGCCTTTGCTAACTTGCGGAGCTCATGCATATGCAGGAGGGTCTTGCATATACAGCAGCTAGCGAGGATCGTGACCAATCGTAACTGTTTTAACCGCGGTGTGTTATATGGATTCGTTCATTAAATTACGGGGGGATAGATATTGAAATGTACTAAATAATGAATAATATTTAGTTCAATTTTCAATAAAACAGATAGATTTATTAAAGAAAGTAAATAATTTGATGACTAGCTGTATTTACTATTTTGCTAAATAAGTAGATCTATCGTAAAATTTTCCTCTCTCTTTTTTCATTTCAACCTACGCATAGCGGTTCACGCGATCAGCTGGTCGATTGTTACTGTACAACACGTCGAACGTTAGGCACATGTGAATAATAAATATTCATAAGTTCTCTCGAATTGTCTACTCTGACTGGTGCATCGGATTCGAACGGGCGGTTTGGGGGGCTTTCTCGGTAAGCTACTTTGCATCTAATTATCTACCGATTCGGTAATGGAAATATAATACAGAACAAAAGAAATAAGCTACAACAACCACTCAGGTTAGTAAAGGCCTTGGTGCTGACGAACCTCCGGCCACGGATCACAGTTGTCGTGCGATTAGTCTATGTATTCAGGTGCGTTTAGGGAAATAACAGCACCAAGTGCCTTGGCTAAAGGATAATAAATGAGTGGCATTTGAGGAAATAAAATATTATCTTTTGTGCATCCTTGCAGCAAAAAGGTGTAAACCAATCAAACACTTATAAAGTTAGTGCAAAATACATGTATATTCATATGTGCAGAGTATTGGCACTCTCCTTTATTTGAGAGTGTACTAAAGTAGCCTTGGTGCTGACAAGGACACACTTAAAATCTTTGCGAACCCGTTTGGTATCCCGGAAGGTAATCGGGCTTTGCATACATAGACTTTATGCACGAGAGGTCAAACTTCCAGTTGACCCTCAGTGGAGAGAACCCTCATAGCCACAAGCATATTCAGGTAAATTCAGGTAAACTGATCCTCCCGCCCTCTGCTATGCACAAAGTGTTTGTAACGAAACAAAGTCAATGTCCAGGCGAAGTGGATATAGCAAGTTTAATGAGCGATCATAATTATAAATCCTGTCTGTTTATTCATACTGGTGGGAGGTTTTTGTTGCAAAATTGTCTGCTGCATTTTATTTTGTAACAAAATAGTTCACTGTTCGTGAATTCTATCAAGAAATAAAGTTTTGAGTGAACTTTTGACACTAAATTGTGCAGTTTTGGACCAAATAACTTAGTTAACACTTGGTGCCCCATATCCAGCGAGCCACGACTCGAGTGTTTTCCAGCGCGACGCAACCCGAGTGTTTAGTAAAAGCCGTTTGCAGAGACTGTGGGCTTGATATGTGCATGAGCCTGTACATACACTGTAAACATGGAATATTTCACGGTGTGGAAATTTTCACGCATTTCGCGCTCCATGACACTTGGGCAAAAATAAAACTAAATGAAATATTCTATTTTGCACATAAATAGTTATCCATACTGTCCGCGAAAATTAAAAATGCGCGATTCTGTTTAACTCTGCTGAGCATGAAAAATTTATTGAGTGAAAATTTTCACAATAGTACAGACACAGTACAAACTTTTAGATTTGCAATAGGGGGGGGGGGAAGGGGGGCACTTGACCCGAAAAGTGGTAGGTATGTGCCGCGGGTGAGATTAAAAAAACGGGGGCTTTGGAACAGGCTTATTGTGAAAAGGAGGGTCTTCGGAAGGGCTTCGGAACGACAAATGTTTGTGAAAACAGGGGTCTTTGGAACGGTTCACCTGCGTGTGAGTGCGTATGTATCCCTATGGAACGGGCATGCGTGCAAGCCGTGCATGCAGCTACTAGCCCGGCACCGGGTGAGCTCGCGCAGAGGCAATGGTCGGACATGCGCTGGTTGGCCTACGTGCGAAACGGTGCGGGCCGCTTTTCATAAAAAATGAAGCTCATTAAACAGAGCAATGCGGCCGGAACGGCGAAACGAAAAACATGCTATGCTTTGGAACGGAAATCGAGGTCTGAAGAAGGGGGTCGTCAAAGTACCACCAATATATGTGAGTGCCCCCCTCCCCCTCGGGGGTTAAATGCAGAAGCAATTTGAATATTTCTCAGTAAAAGAAGTGTAACACAGTTAGATCTACTGTACCTACAATGACCTAGGTCTAGTAATAAAGTTCTAGTAGACTATTAGTTCTAAAACAGTAAGTGGTAAAGTTATTAAGTAGATCTATTAACTGTAAAGTTAGATCTACTGAATACGGTAGCTGAGCTGAGATCATCCCCAAT
>CM057158.1:4838814-4858601 GCA_029962745.1 Echinometra lucunter
TCATTTTCATTTTTCAACAGTTATGTATAAAGGAAAAGAAAAAAATATATATAGGCCTAAGATAGAAACAAATAAGCAAAAGAAAAACAAAATAAAACAAAACAAAACATTTCCAAGAAAAAGAAGAAAATATAAGAATGAAAATGAAAATACAGACCAGCAAAAAGAGGCAGAGCTTGTGAAACCTGGTTTAAGTAGGAGATCCTGCAATATATTACTAAAACATGACTGTATGAAACTAGGCAGAAATGCACAGTAGCATGCCAATCATGATTTAATTGCAGCATACAAATATAATTTCAAACAAAAAGAAAATAAAAGAAAATTAGAATAAAGAATAATGCAATGCACCCATCGAAACATAACGGGATTCAATCAACATTAAGTTCGTATTTTCAATTACAACTTAGTCATTATTGAACTTAGACCGAATGAATATCATGATTTTGTATAAGTAATACTATTTTTTTTAAAAAAAGAAGAACAGAAAATAGATTGATAGGCAACTACGGAAACAATCGTTTTATCAATGTTTTATCTCTCAGAAAAACAAACGAAAGATTGTCTGATAACAGTACATTGTATAGGTTGTAAACATGAAGACATGAGAAAAGGACAGAGTGACATGAATGGACATGTGAGGAAAAAGCACGGGGAGGGGGGGGGGGGGGGGGGGGAGGAGGGAGTAGTTGCCGTGATTTCGAAGAATTTTATTAATTTAAAGCCGCACTACTAGAGCATTTAAAGATATGGAAGGATTAAGAGGATTATATAAATCACTGTTTTAACCTGTCAGTGAAGGATCAACGTCTATAGAGTTCAATTGGCCATTTGCAGTTTGCGTAAAACTTTTACTGTTTCGTATTTTCTATGCATACATGATTTGTTTTCAGTTGATAATTGCTCACTCTCGAGACTTGCCACGTAACCCACCCCAGTGTACCCCTATGTACATGTACGTCCAATATGCCTTCAGTATATGAATTTGACCATGCTATGTCATTCAAAGGCTGAAATTTGTCTTTAAACGACCTGACATATCTAACAAACAACGATATTTTCCAACAGGGAAAATTAAATAAATCATTAAGTAAATGAATGAATGAATGAATAAATAAATAAATAAATAGATAAATAAATAAATAAATAAATAAATAAATAAATAAATGAATAAATAAATTGATTAATTGATTAATTAATATTTAATTAATTGATTGATTATTTACTAATCAACGGAGTTAATGTAACAAATAAATCTTATATCATAAAATCTCTGACAAATAAGAGTACCAAGAGTGCGAAGGGAATGTATGATGTCTCCCCTACCATCACCGACAAAATCCATGGGGGAGCATTCCCTCTCCTACCCCTTTGATGCCATTGCATGATACATGTATGAAAAATGGAAATGAAACTGCAAGACTGATGATGCATCACGGGGGGAGGGGGGCTGCAGCCTCCCCCCCCCCCTCCCCAATTTCGGCTATACCCCCTCCAAACCCCCTACTAATTGTATAAACTTAATATCTAAATTGAAAATTACTCATTTCATAGGCTTGAAAAAACACATAAAGCCAAGGGCTTCAGGAGACTCGCCTTCCCTAAAAATTAAAAAAAAAATTTAAAAAAATTTAAAAAAACACGTTCCGCGGCCCCTGCACCAGTAACATGTACAGCGTTGTCTCTCATGCTGACCGACCTTAAAACATGAGAACGTCCTCTCCCGACGATAGACAGCACAGGTCATGTTTCTTATCGACATGGATATATTGATGATATCATAACGTACAATTTCGAGACCATGCAACCGATGCAAGTGACAACTGCATTATATTCCATTATAATTCGAAAGCGAAAAATAACATTAAAGACAAAACCGGATCTTTCATTACTATAATTATATGAATAAAAAGAATTATTTTTCAGTAAATAATTTTGTAATGCCAATGTATTATGATTATCCACTTCTTTTACACTAATAATGATAATAAAATAATGATAACATTTGTTGTGTTTACAATCTTTGATTAAGAGGAAGCCGAAAATTAAAATGCAACAAACCGATTTCACATGCCGTTTTTTTTTAGTTACATTTTGTCTATGAGTAAGTCTCTGCTGACTGTTCTATGCTTTCAAGATCATTATATGAATAATGATTCCTGAAAAAAAAACACAACTAATTTCAAATCGTCTAGCATGAGAGAGTCAGATGGTGAACTGTTCCACCCCGCCCCCTCGAAAAATCAACTTGAGATTCAACGTTTTTACAGAAATGTTTTTCGCTTTACAAGTATAACAGCGCCTCCAGGACGACACGACCCCCCCCCCCCCCCCCATCATCTCAGAGAGTGGGGGAGAGAGGGTGTTGGCATGATCCAAAATAACTAAGCATGAAATTAAGGTGCATTCACACACACGGGCAAATGAAATTTGGTTCGCTATTCAAATCGAGATCCAAATTTCGATTTAAAACAATGCAGAATAATCTCCCTCAAGATGCAATCGTGAGAGGTATACTGCCCTACTTTGGCAAAAGGAAGCAAGTGACATTTTCGTGGAAATCGACTTTTTAAAAGTGATTTGACTAATTGAGCCATAAGCCAAACAAGCCAAATGAGCAACAGGAATGAAGTGCATAGAATTGCCTGGAAACTTTTTCAAAAGGAAACAAATTACAGCAAACAACGTTAGTTCCGATCACATTATATAGGGCATATTTTCTTCATTGTAGCATGTTGTACTTGGTGTCACTTGCTCCCTTTGGCCAAAGTAGGGCAGTATATTATCTAAGATGTGAATTTTGGTCCTCATTGATTAGGTCCTTTCTTTAGATATAACATGAGCAGAGACAGCAACTGGACGGCGGTGGTTGGTCAGCTCTCCTTGTGAATCTAGAGTGGAAGAGTCCGGTTGTCTCTGTCTTGATGTAAACTAAGTTATCTGGCAGCCGTCGACCTTATAGAGGTTTTAAAGAGAAAAGAATTGAGACGGTTTCGATTAGTCTGCTCCCCCTAGAGTCAGTTTGATCATGTCATATATAACATGAGCAGAGATGACAATTTTCCGGAAGGTGGTGTCTTCTACGACCTAGAGTGGGATATAGATAGAGTGGGAGAGCCATCGCTCTGGAATGCTCTCCCACTAAGGATCCGATCAGCAGAATCGCTAGAAACATTCAAAAAGTATCTCAAATCATACATGTTCACATCGTAGTTTAGTTATATTGGTTAGATATACACTCATAATGTATACATGTTTATTTACATATGCATTTTCCTTCTTTCTCTCTCTTTCCTTATCTCTTTTACTTATCCCTCTGTGCCTCAGAATAGTTAACGAGAATCGATGGCGCATTACAAATGCTGTATTTACCAACCTTAACTGCAGTGATCTAATTGTGAAAAAACTGGTCTTTTGCGGTGAGGTCTCTATGAAAAAGTTTGTAAAAGGTAGTGGTTTTGCTGTTTAAAAAGGCAGGCTTAAGTGGTGTTCACCAGCAGAATAATCAATAACAGGATGTGTTAAAGCTCCTTGAATAGGGGGTGTTCAATTGTTCCATTTTCACACTGGATTAAAAAAAGAACGGCTCAGGACAGGTGATGGTGGACCACTTAATGACGAGATGTCTGCTATTGTGCTGAAGCCAAAACCACTCATTTTTCACAACTAAAGTACTACCAATCTACCCCTTAAGAACAACTGCTTCACAACAAAAAAACACTACAAAACCACAACTTTTCTACAACCCTTACACAGCAAATTCACTGCAAAGAATATTACACATATTATGATCACTACACTTAAGGTTGGTAGTCTCTGGCGTGATATGAAACCAAGTTATCCAGATTCAATTCATCGTCTCTGGAGTTGGTTTAACGGTAACATCAGCAATCAGCTCTTTGTCTTCACCTGAACTGACTCTGATCGGACCCAGGTTCGAACCCGAGTCAATTTTTTTCAGATCATGATGTTGACCCACCGTGCATGGTGGCTTATGAACGGGAGATCGTGGGTTCGATCCCCGGCCGAGTCATACCAAAGACTTACAAAAATGGGACCTTCTGCCTTCTAGCCAGGCGCTCGGCATATAAGAATGGAGAAGGGTAATAATAACAAATTATGTTATGCAGGTCCCACTGGAAGATTAGCTGATAGCTAAAGTGGTTACCCTGGGTAAATAAGGGCTATTATTATTATTTATTTAAGGTTGGGCAGGTCCCAGACCTAATTAAAGTCAGTTTAGGTGAAGAGAAAGAGCTAATACACGTCTGTAAAACCCCATTTACACAAATTAGATAAGAACAATATGACATGAAGAATACATCAAATAACCAGTTTGAAGGGACGAGGAGTGAAAACAACTGCACAAAGAGCATGTTTTATTTTTTCAGATCATACTTTTAACATTCTGGATATGTAAACTATGAATGCTGCTGCCTCTCCTTTTTCGTCTTTTAAAATTAATTGTGAGAATAATACTTTATCTTTTACCCCTTTTTAAAAATAGAAATAGGGCATATTATGAAGAGTTGTCACTGGTATTCCGGTGATATTCGAGCTCTATACAATTTATTTTGAAAATAGAATTCGTGGTGATTATGCTACCTACGTCCATCGGTTGTTTTGCAATGGAGCAGCCATAAATCTATACACCTGCGAATAAAGATAAAAGAACGCCAGGGGTGCTGTAGGCACTTGAGAGCCTGTGAGTTTTGGACCATGAGTCCTGGTTCCAGCTACAGTATCTTTGACAGTAGTTATCTTGCACCCAGTTGAGCTCCTATACTATAGATTTCGGTCTGTAATTACAGCAGGCCGCGACATAAACAACAACATCAGCAACAACAACAACAACAACAACAACTGTCAATGGTCGGCTAAGGCGGGAGGTGTATTAACCTCATGTTGGATACGCCACCCCCGTGTGATGGTACATTAATTGCTCCATAAAATTCATTTCAATCAAACTTTCATGGCGATCCATTCGTCATGTTCGATCGTTGATAGCAAAAGTCATTCCTTGCAAATTTGGCATCTTGTATTTCATTAAAAGTCAAGAACAGGAATAATTGCATGATCGCAAATATATCTTGAAGAACATTATTAGCTTAAAATCACTGGAAAGTTACTAGAGGCAGCAAAACATGTCAGCATGCACTATAACGAGTTTTACCTATTTCAAGGAGAACTTCACGCACATTTTCTCCCGTCTTGGCGCTAGCCTCGAAGAAAACGATTCCTTTCTCCGCAGCGTAGCTTGCCGAAAACCTCTTCGGGATTTCTCGGATTTCGTCATCGCAGTCGCACTTGTTTCCGACGAGAACGATGATGATGTCTGGAGGGCCGTGCTTTCTAAGCTCCGATATCCAGTATGGAATGCAATCGAAGGATGTCTGTTATTAACAGTGAAAATAGCCTGATCTATTACCGTTTCATGAAATGGGTATATCAAGCAGGACAATGGGAGAATCTTTATATTTCATTTTAAAGATTAAGATCTGAGTAAAATGACAATTCCTAAAAGAATCAAATCCAAAACGTTTCGCTTTTCGTAATTTTTCAGAACATAATGTATACAACATCAGTTCTCTTGATATCTAGAACCTCGCGATGGCCTACTCCGGAGAGAGAGAGAGAGAGAGAGAGAGAGAGAGAGAGAGAGAGAGAGAGGGAGGGAGAGAGAGAGAGGGAGGGAGAGAGAAAGGGTTAGAGCAATATACCTGCATCTCTTGACTTTTTTGTTTGAAATGGTATTTTATTGGTCACCTCATAATGTAAATACAAATACAGTGTGTCCCAGAAAAAAACGAAACCGAGATGTATCGAAGTTTATTCAAATCTTAGTCACAATTATGATTGATAACTAATACATATTTTTAAAGCTTAGACTTTTTTTTAAAGCTTGGACCCTCTTCTTTCATTAGATACAAATACAGTGTGTCCCAGAAAAAAAAAACGAAACCGAGATGTATCGAGGTTTATTCAAATCTTAGTCACAATTATGATTGATAAATAATAAATATTTTTAAAGCTTAGACCCTCTTCTTTCATTAGATACCACTCATAATGATACATACTTCAAAGTTCATGCATGAGTGAATGAGAACAATATGAAGAAGGGCTACCAAAAAGTCCTTTGCATAACCATACCTCAAATTCAAAGAGACAGATATGAACCCTGATAGCAGACGTACGTTTTAAGACGTCATAAAATGGTCTCAAACTGGTTCACACGTCATACGTCGTATAGATGACTATTTTGCGACGGCAATACAACGTCTTTTTTATGACCAATATTTCCCCACTTTTTGTTTGACCATAATATGATGTAAATTTTACGTCAAACTATTTACCACTTTATTACGTCTTCTCTAAGACCAGAATAAGACGGGGTTTTTACGTCAATTATTTCCCACGTTTTAACAACTTTTTAAGGACCACAATATGACGTGATTCTTACGTTATTTTTTACATCCATACATTGTTACCATTTTTTATGGCTTTTCCAATGAGATCATAACAATCATCATTTACGACTTCTTGCTTTTTCAAGACATAAGATTTATTCAAAGAAGACATTTTCAATTTTTACCCTGAAATTAATAGAGGAACGTTCCATGAAGAGTTTTGTCAGTGATTGTTACTGACAACTGTTATAAGCTACTGAAAATCCTTTCATTTGATCGGCTGAGAGCAAATTAATGGGTGAAAATCACATACTTGCCAACTCTACCGATTTAGGCGGTAGACTACCACTTTTCATGGAATTTAAGCACCAACCGACTTTGAACACTCTTTTCAGTAGAAACTACCTAATTTGATCATTTAATGGACCAAAAGTTTATTTTCATGCCTTATCATTTATTACTGGCTCCATCACCCAATATTTATCATACTTTGAAGGATTTTTTTGTTTTTATTTTCACGTATATGAAGTCATCTAACTTCAAATTTCAAAAATTCATAACAAATTTTCCAAACTATCTTAGTCTAAGTATAGAAGCAGTGTCAGTCATGCACCTTTCAAAAGCAAACATCTTATGTGCATCATTACGATTCAAAATATCGAAATTTTAAGGCAGAAGGGAGAAAAAATATCTTGGCATGTTTGGAAGCTTTGTTTTCAGTTTTCTTGGAAAATCGAGAATATTCATTTACAACGCCTTTCAAGATTTCAAAGCTGAAAAGCGGGAGCAGTGTCATCCAATTTCGAAAGCAAGAATTTAACGTGCGTGATGATGATAACGCCCATTGTATTTAGTTTCCAACTATCGAAAGCTTTTAAAGACGGAAGGGAGAAATAAATGCCTTTGGAAACTTTATTTTCATTTTTCTTAGAAAAGTGAGAATAGTCACACTACCTTTCAAGATTTCGAAGCTGAAAAGTGAGAGTGGTGTCATTTTAATCACATTTCAAAAGCAAACATCCTATGTGCATCATTACGATTCAAAATATCGAAATTTTAAGGCAGAAGGGAGAAAAAATATCTTGGCATGTTTGGAAGCTTTGTTTTCAGTTTTCTTGGAAAATCGAGAATATTCATTTACAATGCCTTTCAAGATTTCAAAGCTGAAAAGCGGGAGCAGTGTCATCCAATTTCGAAAGCAAGAGTTTAATGTACATCATGATGCCCACTATTAGTTTCCAAATATCGATACGGAGGAATAAATACCTTTGTAAACTCATTTTTTCTTGGAAAAATGGGAAGAGTAAATTACATTACCTTTCAAGATTTCAAAGCTGAAAAGGGAGATGAGAAAATGGTACCTTTTAGTTTCAGTGCTTCAGTAATCAATATCCAAAACTATTTATGGAATTGATATACATAATCATTTTTTAAAGGAAAAAAAATAGTTGAATATTAGAAATAATGTCCCTCTCTGAAAGGCTGCTCCCCGGGAGATTTTGCAGAGGATTGTCCAGACGCAAATTTGGAACAAAAGTGCATGTTGAAAATAATGAGTTAAGGCTACAACGGATCGGGACAACAGATTGTGAAGACTTTCCTAAAGTGCTGTAAAATATGTTTGACTGTTCAAAAAATATAAAATCTTCCGCTACGCTCCCTTGCATACAATGAAGAAGGTAATCAGTTAATTTTCAGGTATTATAGTAGTATTGGATATATATACACCGCACATATTCACTAAACAAAGGTGCTCAAGGCGCTCTCAATATTATACCCCGGCTCAGCTAGACTACCAATTTCAGTGCTCACAGCATTTTAGGAATTTCTTCCTGCCCGTACCCATCTTCACCTGGGTGGAGCAGGGGCGTAACAGGTACCTGTTATCAGGGGGGGGGGGGGGGGCAGAGACCAAAATTTCCCGGTAACTAGTCTACGTCTAGAATCCGTGGCGTAGCTGGGACTGCATTTTAGGAGGACGGTAGTGCTCCACCGGCGTAAATCCAATTTGAGGAGTGGGGGATGAAAAACTTTTTGAATGATTTTTTTCCCTCTCACACACATTTTGACATATTTTGCGGGCGAGCTTCGCTCGCTCGCAAAAAGTAACCACTTTTCCGGTTTTGAATCGCATTTTCGAATAAGAATTCTAAAATATGACAAAAGAGCGAATCGAGCGAGCCAAAAATAACCACTTTTCTCGATTTTAATCGCATTTTCGGATGGAAATCCTAAGATTTTGACGAGCGAGCGAAGCGAGCAAGCCAAAAATAACCACTTTTATATTTCAATAGCATTTTCAAATAGAAATTCTAAAATATGATGGTTGTTTATGATAGATATTCAGAATTTTTACTAACTGATTAATTAAAATAAATTTTCTTCCTTAAAAAGTGTGTCTGCATGGGGGGAAATTTGTACGCACCATCCCCCCTCTCCCCCAGTGGGGGTGATAGATCCCCCACCCCCCCCCCCCCCCGAATTTACGCCAATGTAGTGCTCCCTAGAGGGGAGGGTGCAGGGAGGGGGAATTTCCCCCCTCCCGCGCGAAGCGCGGAAGCTCCGACGTTTCTTTGAATTGTTAGTTGTCGGTAATTAAGTCTATCTTCTGCGGCGTAACTAGGATTTCATTTTAGGAGGACGGAGCTCCCTAGGGGGGAGGGTGCAGGGAGGGGGGAGTTTCCCCCCTTCCCGCGCGAAACGCGGAAGCTCCGACCGTTTTTTTCGCTGTCAGTTCCCGCTCTTCTTACGCTTTCTGCCTGTTATCGGGGGGGGGGGGAGGGTGCATACGCATAGGCAGAAATTTCCCGGTAATTAAGTCTAGAGTCAGTGGTGTAGCTAGGATTTCATTTTAGGAGGACGATAGTGCAAAGCGTGCTCCATAGGCATGCTAGGGGGAGGGTGCAGGGATGGTGATTTCCCCTCCCGCGCGAAGCGCGGAAGTTTTGACGTTTCTTTGAATTGTTCTTACATCTCTTACATTCTCTGCCTGTTATCGGGGGGGGGGGGGGCAGAGCCGAAAATTTCCCGGTATCTAAGTCTAGAAATGGAATATGCGGAGGTGAGCCCACACCGCGAGTTGCTTGTTGCGAAGCCCTTAGCGGGTGGGGCCCAGGGTTCTTGCTTAGGCCCCTGATGGGGGTCTACAGGGAAAGCCACTACGGGGGTCCAGGGAATGGAGCAACCGGAAGCTCCGGGGTTTTGGTGTACTAAATTTTCCCTCCTTTCTTTTGTTTCCTTTTGCTTTTTTCTTCCCCCCCCCCCTTCCCTCTTTTCCCCCTCTCTCTTCTTTCTCCCCTTTCTCCTTTTTTCTTTCCCGTTCTCCTTCTTCCTTTCCCTTCTTCCTTTTCTTTCCCTTTCTCCTTTCTTTTCCTTTCTTCTTCTTTCTTTTCCTTTCTTCTTCTTTCTTTCCCTTTCTCCCTTCATTTTTCTTCCTTTCCCTCCCTTTCATTTTTTCCCGGTGGTTTGGTGGATTTTCCCGCTGAAATCCTTCAGGGGGGCACTCTGCCCCCCCCCCGGCCGTTACGCCACTGGGGTGGAGAGTGGCAAAATGCAGATTAATTGCCAAATGACATAAGTGCATACTGCATTATAGCCATAATTCTATTTTGTGACTATAAGAGTTAGAGAATGCAAAGTTCTAATCCTGCTAATTGGAACTACACAACGAAATGTGGGGTCAACAGTAATTAAGGAAATATTCAGGGGGTCCCTCCTCCCTATGAAAAGAAAAGAAAAGAAAAATGAGCACTACTGACCCCATTAAAACAAAACAGAGAAAAAATAAGTGGATGCTTAGATCAGACCGTGAAACAGTTGTACAGAAAGTGCTTTAAAATGCAAGGTTTTTCTCTCTTGGTCACCACGTGACCGCGCATCCTGAAAGAAAGTAATTTCCTAAGAGCGTCACTAAAACACTAGGTTTCGATCCTTTATGAAAATACAAAATTCTCTCATTCACATGTCGCCCCCTCCCCGTCGTGAAAAACCTCCCCTGATACCCCTCCAGATCCTTGCCCCTGCACTGTACCGACCAAAAAAAATTTTTTTTAAAAATCTACCTCTTTTTCATTCTTCAGTGTTGGCAAGTCACTGACATCGACTCTTCATGAAACACTCGATCATCCCTGATAGCAGACGGACGTCTTTAAGACGTCAAGAACTGGTCATAAACTGGTCCACACGTCATATGTCGTATACACGACTATTTTACGACAACCTTATGACGTCTTTATATGACCAAAATTTTCTCAAATTTTGTTTGAACATAAGATGACATATATTTTACGTCAAATATTTACCACTTTTAACGTATTTTTTAAAGACCAGAACAAGACGTATTTTTACGTCAATTATTTCCCACTTTATAACAGGTTTTTTCAAGACCATAACATGACGTGTTTACGTCAGTTTTACGTCGTGATACGATTGTAATAGTTGATCGTGATTCATGAATATTCATGAATGACCAGAAATGACTAAACTTCGTGAAAAAGGGAAGATAACATTTGGATTTTAACATTTTATTCAATGATTGCACTGCTGATTTAATGAGCAATGTACTTTCATGTTGAACACCATTCAGTTAATATCATGGGCATGGTATTTCAGAATGCATCAAGAAATTGTAATTTCTAACTGTTTTTTTTTCAAGTATATACAGCCCACATATATAGTAATGTCGTAACAAAGAATCAGTGGTTAGGTATAGGATGTGGGATGTTAGGATATAGGGTTAATGTAGGACGATCTATAGGCTTGAATATTAACAAAGAGAAAACGTCATAATGTTGTATACATTCTAAAATATTTTATAAACCAGGTTTGAAGTTTTGACGTCTTTATGATGTGATTTTTACCAGTCTGTGAGCTTCCTTTGGGTCGTAAAGACGTCATAAAGACGTTTTTTCCGACCAATATGATGTAAAATTGACGTAAAAATATGACGTCTTATTTTACGTCGTGTGCTGGTGCAAAGTATCGTCTTAAAGACGTATATATAATACGTAAATAAGACGTATGACACGACTTTAAAAAGACGTAAATATGACGTTATTCTCACCAGTCTCTGCTATCAGGGAAAATATTTCTGTTACTGTGATATGAAAATAATACTTCTGAATAGTTCATTTTCTGCTCGACTCCTCAATGGATGAAAATGAGTCGGGGATGGCTAAGCTCTGTTTGTGTAAAATGATGCTTGCATTTCTGATTTATTACGTGAATCCGTTTGCATTCGCTGCCTGTCCTAGCAGTGAAAAAAGAAGACAAAAGACTTCACGCATGATCATCAAGAAAATGGAGTGGTGAGTACAAAACCTCACAAAATGATAACAGTCGATTAATAATGAAGTATGTTTTAATTAACATAATTCACCTTGAAGTTAACAACAGATTGATCAATGAGTGTTTTTAGTAACAAAATAGGGACGTTCTGAGGTCGAGACTTCAGCAAATTGCTGATCTCTGTCTAGCAGTGCCATGTCAGTTTCAATAATATTTATGAATAGCTTTTATGGAAAAAAACGTGATTATCTAAGCGATGACAGCTATGCAGTGGTGTTTGACTAAATAACTTTATTAGATGAACAAACGACCATAACATCAACACACAACACGCATACAGAGGGAGCGAGAGGAAGTGTGATGGGGTGAAGAGTTAATGGTTTGGATTTCCGAATGGGGTTGAGGATAGGGTGGGGATGAGGAGGAGGGTGGGAGGGATGGGTTTTAACATGCAATAATTTATCGGTTATGCAGTGTTGTTTCACTAAATCTCTCCATCAGATGAACAAACGACCATAACGAGGGAGGGAGAAGGAGCTTAGGGTGTAAAGTTTGGGATCCGGGAGGGATTGGGGATGGGGTGGAGTGGGGTAGTGATGGGCAATGAGGATGAGGAGGATGGGATAGGAGGAGTCTCTACACGAAAGTTTTCAGATCCCGCGTGACCATCTCCGCATCCATTCATGCGGATAATTGGTGCGAACAATTGGTGAGAAGTTAAGAAACAAATGATTTTAAAAATCAAGGAAGTGCAATCAATATTTCAATTTAAGTTATCTCTGTCATCCCTGTTCATTTTTCCCGATTGAGGTGTCAAACGTAAGGGCAGAATATGAACTTTCTAGAAATGTGATTAGCTCTTTGAAATTCAAACATCGTTGGCCAAACGAATTTTGGGTTACCCAACTTCACACTGTCTTTATCACTCATGCGTGAAATATATGAGTGACATCGCATGAAAGAAGAGGGTAAGCTGTACAAATATGTGCCACTTATTAAAGGAGAATGCATCCCAGACATCAGTGTGCTTCCAGTGAATGAAGAAGAACAAGAAGAGTAACCAGTGAAAGTTTGAGCAAAATCGGACAATCTATTCAAGAGTTATGAACTTTGAAAGTGTAAGTAAATCCTTATTATGGGATCCTTGAGTTGGCAACTTTGCCAGCATCTGTGATGTCATCGTGGACAACTCTCATTTTCACATTTTCTTCATTTTCAAGAAAAATAGAAATTCGTTTAGTTTATTGTTTGAGTATGACATGGCTACATCAATTCTGCAAACATTTTGGGAAGAAGAATATTGATTCCCAACTTGAAATTTCATATAAATCAGTTGTTTTTTTAATTTATGCACAGCATCAATGGAGAGTTGTCCACAGTGACATCACAGATGCTGGCAAAGTTGCCAACTTAAGGATCCTCATAATAAGAATTTACTGACACTTTCAAAATTCATAACTCTTGAACAATTTGTCCAATTTTGCTCAAATTTTCACTGTTCACTCTTCTTTGTCATCTCCATTCACTAAGAGCACACTGATGCCTGGGTTGCATTCTCCTTTAATCATAACTGTGATAAATCATAACTGTTATTAAGATATGATTAAACATCGATGAATCTCGGTTTCGTTTATTCAGGGACACACTGTATAGTGAAAATTACATAATAACATCCTGCTTTTGATACTCGACACTATTAATAAGTATTCACTGGGTCATGCTCTGTCACCTGTTATTATTGTTTCGCATAGGTAGATACCTTTCCATTTTGTATGATTTAAGTAGTAAAGATATAAAATAAGAGATTGTTGGTTTTACTAATTTTGAATCTCCTATATAAGGTACATGTATATAGTTTTCTTGGCTACCAACAGCAAACAATCTTTCACCAATAAAACAAGTATTACCGTCTTTTCAAGAAATCAAACATAACCATCTCTCTTCCCAGCTGATTCCCAAAGTCCCATATATTTTGTACAGTTCCAAAACAAATGTTCAGTATAGTTTCAGTTTTTAAGTTACAAAAAGACCATACAGGCCTAATGGGGATTTTATTAGCTTCATTTTATACAATTTGTAATTCAAGTTCAAAACATTATTTAGTTATATTATCTCTTGAATTTACTATTGTGAAGGAAGTATGTTGTTATATTTATACTTCAAATAGAAGACTTAGCTTTATACAGATCCGTGCAAGTCAGTGTCGGGAACGGTATATAAGTGAAGACTCGTTGATAAAGCAATATTAAAACAAAAGCTACATGAAAACAGCAGAAAAAAAATGTTATGTCAGTTATGAGGTTCCGGAACCCCATAAATACAAAATGCATTAGCACTAACAATGAGTAAAGTAAAGCAATGGCAGATCTGAAAAGTTTCTATACCCCCCCCCCCACCTACATTCTAAATTTGTTAGATTATAATGAGGGACAACTCCAAAATTAGATTAAGAAAATAGTATCAATAAGATTGATTTCTAAATCCTATTAGATTAAGATTTCTAATCAATTTTTTGAGTTGTCCCTGATTTAAGTCTAAGAAATTTAGAGTGATAGCAGTCGGGTTCCTGGTTGGATGACTCACCTTACATGTAATATCATATACTAAGATGGCTGCTGCAGCTCCCCTGTAGTATAAAGGGGCAAGAGCTCTGAACTGATAGGAAAACAAAACATAACGAGTATAATTATTATCTATTCCTCTTTCAACTGATGAAGTATTAAGACCCCCAAAGAAAGCATGTTGTTGTTGTTGTTGTTGTTGTTGTTGTTGTTGTTGTTGTTGTGTTTTAGTTTGTTTGCTTGTAGAGTTAAAATTTGTTATATCCCCTACAAGAGTATATAGATATACGCATTACTGCATTACGCTACACTGCATAAGATTATTGGTAATCGCATGTCTTGCATCCCAGCTTATATAAAGAATGTACAGACTGGAAAGCGATTAGAATGATATGTCACCTGATTCATACAAGATTAATGAACGTATAGGATGTTGAAGATGAAAACAACTGTACTTAACGATTTATCTTTTTTCATTTATATTTCTCTCGTCAAGTACATGAAGTAGAAAGTGGAAAGTGTTTGATGGACAGTAGGCATGGTAGGTGGACAGTGCATATCAAAGTGGTTTCATAAACTTACCCTTTCTTTTCCCGCAGTGTCCCAAATGAAAAATGTGTACTCTCGATCGCCGTCTGCCATGTGTTTAGTCGTGAATGTTGCACTGCAGTGTAATGGAAAGTTGCACCATGACAAGGAAAAAGATGTATGTAAAGGAATAAGAAAACAAATTTTAAAAAATCAAACTTCGCATCAACATTAGTTTGAAAGAAAGACAGACTCGAGAAGAAGAATGGAACAAAATTAATGGGAATTTATTTCAAGGTGCATCTACATTGCCATTTAGAATGTTTCACTTCAAATTAAATCAACTTTACGGGGATTTTTAAAAACAGGAAGTTGATCACGAGAAACTCCATTAAACAGTTTATGAATATACTGTAGATGCATCTATATAATGAAATCACCTATCATGTGACAAAGTCTATCCATGATTATATTGGCACATGTTTACAGCTGTTTTTCATCTAATTTCTTCAAATTTGCAATAAACTTGCTTCTCAATAACATGGCTGCGTAGGAAATTGTGTTTGAGTATGTTGACGTGTAACGACATGATTATTCAATCAAGAAATCACTTGGTAAAAACAGAACATAAAACTGCCATAAACCAGTCAATACAAGAATTTTCATCTACATATTGTGTCAGATATTTTTTAAACATTCAGAAAGATTTATGAGCAGACTGCTTTTTCACATTTGAAAGTATCTTATATAGTTTATGAATATTTTTTTTCCAGTTCATCATACCAGACTATTATTATGTATTCATCTTAAATCCTATATAAATTATAAAGAAAACTGCTAGAAGTGTTTATTTGTAATCCATTGTGGCCAATTTTATTTTCTCTACTCAGATTGTCGACGCTCCCTGACGCATGGGGGGGGGGGCACTAGCGAAAAGGGGCACTTTGAGGGGGAAAAAGTGGCACTTACAAAAGTTGAACACAAGAAGGAAAATACCCTTACATTATATTTAACACACTTTTAAGGTGCAGTTTGACATATTGTTTTTATCTTTACATGATAATAACTACTTTGGAATATTATTGTATATTGCTCTGTCTTACTCAATTGCGAGCGAGCGAAGCGAGTGAGCAAAAAATGCTAAGTATTTCTGCTGAAGGGCATGGTATATGCAGTATATTTCGAGTGACCTATAATGACAAAAGCTACCGGAAATTCATTTTATGGGTGTTCCATAATCATCATTGTAAATTTCTTCCATTTACTCTGTATGTAGTGACCAAGCTATAATGTTTTCAATGCATTTGTGAGGTCTCATAGCTATCAATCATTTTTTTTATTAGAGAAAATATTCAAATTGAATGGGGATTTAAGCACAATACCATCAGGAACTTATGAGAACAGATAAGATTTTATGGTTACAACACACTTGAAGTGCCTTGCGTGAGATATCATATCAAGTGCGAGCGAGCGTAGCGAGCGAGCTTTGGAAAGAAAAAATAGAAAAATACCCCCCCCCCCAATTTAGGGGCACCATTTCTTCTAATTAAAGTTGTGGGAGGCACTTGCTCGAATGGAAAAGGGACACTACCAGAAAACAAAAAGGGCGCTAATTGCCCTTATACTAGAAAGGAAAAGGGCACTTATTAGAAGTAAATGAGGGCATGTATCAGATTTCAAATGGGGCGCTTATCAGAGGTGAAAAGGGGCACTCTGCAGAAGAGAAATTGCACTGTGAAAAACGAAAAAAGGTAGTCAAAGGGGCATAATAATCACATTTTAATGGGGGCATTCATTTGAAGTTAAGGCATAAAAGAGTGCATTTCTATGGATTTTAAGAAGGGTAACTTAGCCTATCTGAAATGAAAAAGGGCACTTATATAGAAGGCGAAAGGGCACTTATCAACAAAGAAAATGGGCCCTTCTAAGATAAAGGAAGGGCATTGAACAGGTTTGAAAGGAAGGGCATTTTCTTGGGTAAAAAGGGGCACTTTTTGGGTGCTTCGGAAAGTGGGGGAGCATTTTTTTGTGCCCCACTGCCCCCCCCCCGGAGCGCCGCCTCTGCCCTGGCGTCATCTTCGTCAGGAGAAATGATAGCACTGTAAACTGTTTGTATCATTTCTCCTGACGAAAACGCCTGCAGGAAGCGTTGAAAATGTGAGTATAGAGAAAGTAAAATTGGCCACAATGCATTACAAACGTTCCTAGCAGTTTTCTTTCGATTGTTTGAGCCGATAATACCCTTACCCAATAGTTGCTTGATATTTATCATTAAATTGATCACTCTGTAATCTACCAGCGATGCTTGATTTCCCAACGTTCAGCTCCTGTAAAAAATAAATAAATAAATAAAAAATCTTGAGATAAAAAATGGCAAAAACCCAACAAAACATAATGTATTTACATTTTTCATGAAAATGAGTTTGAGTCAAAAACTTGTCGAGAATTCTAAAAGGCTATAAAATGAAATATGCTCGGAAAGTTTGGGATCCTTCCCCCTGCCTCGTTTTTACGAGTCAAAATCAAACTAAGATGTCGCTCTCAGAACAGCAGCACCGACAACAACAACAACAACACCAGAAGCAGTAGCAGCAAAAAAACTTATCATTTGGTCAGAATTTTACTTTAAAAATGATTTGTGCGAGTCACAAGAAATTGATCATACTATAGTATGATCAATTGCTTAATTCTGTCAGACATTACGGTCCACGCTTGTGGAATGATATTTCAGACAACATCAGAAGTTCTTCTACAATTAGCTCCTTTAAGTCTAAGTTTAAAAAATTGTATATCGTTTCCTATGCAGATTGACCTTGATATATTTGATAGACATTACCATTACCCCTCTCCCCCGTATATGTTTGCTGGTGGTTTGCATGTTGGTGAATTGAATGACGTGTATCTATTTTTTTTACTACTTTACTTTACCTTACTTTCTTTGTTATGTGTATATTATAGGGAGCTACACCTTACATGTTTTCAACTTTTTTAGTAGTTTCCTTTTCTTCAATCCTTTATGTTATGTATATATATATATATGTGTGTGTGTGTGTGTGTGTGTGTGAGTGTGTGTGTGCGCGTGTGTGTGTGTACATTTTACACTGTAAATACTACTGCCATTTTTTTTTTAATTTTATGATTGAAAGAATAAAATCGAACTTGAACTTAAACTAGTACTGATGTTCGCATCCATTGCTAATGGTCCTGATTGTTCGTTTCAAGAAAATTGATAAATATACATAACTGAAATTTATTCATCAAAGCATACAGTGAGAGAAAACAAGTAGCTTACCCCCAGAAGAACAATTTTCGCTCCTTCTTCGTCCATTCTGCTTCAGATTTGAAAAGAGCGCTAATGAAATATTCCAAACGAGCTAACATTCTCACAACATAATAATGACGGAAGACTAAAAAATATGACTGTTGCCACAATGAAGTGAAACAGACTGTCATGAATATCCTAGAGCCTGTGGCCAAACTATTCCAGGTTGTATTTATATGGTATGATATCGAGTAGGCTTTTTCATATGCAAGTATATTGGCATATAGCCCAGTAACAGTATTCATGCATGTAGATTTATCCCTATTATTCTTGGTGTGCCTTTCACAACAGCTTTCAACTTTCAGTTTTGATTCAAGATAATAATTGACGAGACATAATTACCTTAAAGATCAAGTAACTGTTGACGATTTCGTCTTTAAAAATCCTTGGTTCTTAAGATGGAGGAGGGGACCACGCTTCCTCCTCCCCCCTCCCCCACACGATTTAGCAACCCTTGACAGGGGTAAAAAGGCGCCTGAGAAACCAAGAAAGCCGACGAGGATCAAGATTTTTTTACTTTGCTTTCTTTTTTCTTCTTATCAGAAAACCGCAGATTTGCCCCCCCCCCCCCCCCCCCCCATGTTTCACGACATATTTTCGCCTATAAGGTGACAGCAATAAGCATTCGTAATTATATCGCATGTCCACACTAAACATAGCTGGGCTGCGGATAAGAAGACCCATTCAATTGGGAAAAAAAATGAATAACGTGGAAATGGTGATAAAGTTACAAGAGGGAGTGCAAGTTTGAGCGAAACGCCTGCATGGGACATTAAAGGAAGGAAGAAAAAGAAAAGAAGATAACGACGGAAAAGGAAGGTGGAAAAGATACTTTAACCATAGGATTCCATGCACTTTGAGATCCAACAGACCAGAAGGTAATAAACGATGAAAGGTAAGAGAGAGATAGAAGGGGAAAGGATTTTGAAAGTGTTCATGGTGGTAGAGTGACACTAGAAAGAGGAAGAGGCAAGTGTGATCATGAACATTAAAACAAAAAACCAAAACTTACATCACAATAAAAACTGAAATGGGGAAGACAGATAAATAATTGGGTAATCATACACTATGTTACGAAAAGAAGCACAGTGAAGATAAAATATAGATCCATTTTGAATTAAATCGTTTTCTTAACAAGAGATCTTTAACACGTTAAAGATGTTCAGGTTATGGTAATGAAGTATCAGGTTGAACACATTTCAATACGCCACCTGAACTAAGAACCGCTTTTTTTTTTTTTTTTTTTTTTTTGGGTTTGGTTTCCTTGCCATGCAGCTAAGAGCTACTTCCATCCCATATCATACATATGCCTAGATAGGAAATCATCAATCATAGCATCATGTTTGTTCACATCAGGCAAAGTGTAAGGTTCCTTTAAATCCCATTTTCACACACACTCTAAAAAAAAGGTTGGCTAGTTATCACTGGGTTGATTACTATATGAACGGACCAACTGTTGGTTCATGAGTGATCTTTAAACAACCTTTTTTAAGAGTGCACTGCGTGACAGAATCATATAAGCAATGGTATCTTTTGACAGCAAAATCTTCTAATGAATGTTTTGAGTTTTGAGTTTTGCTTCTAGTTCAAAGAATACAAGCAGCCTTTGTCATGGAAAAAGAAGAAAGCTGGAAAACAAAATGCAAATGTGAGAAAAGTCTCTGAGTGGGTAAAGGGTTTGGA